>APFE030958951.1:112584-152474 GCA_000404065.3 Pinus taeda
ACATTTTTATATGTTTTAAATCATCTCAAATATCATTAATTATTTAATTATTTTAAACTATATGAAACATTTTTATGGAGATAGTAAATATCATACATCCAAAATGTATATAACATCTAAAATACATGGAACAAATCTATTAATTAACTATTTTGGCACATCTTAAATAAATCTTATCTGCAAATCACCTATCAAATAATATTACCAAAATTTCAATCAAAATACTATTACAATTAACTTTAAACTTGAGCTTAACCAAATGTAATCAACTATTTTAAACCACGAACTATTTTAAATAATGACAAATGATCCTCAAAACTCAAACCCAACCTCAATTATTTTCTAATTAACCTTCTAACGTTGCTAAATTTCCACTGGGCTAGAGAAGAAATCTAGTCAAGCTTCTCTTGCACATCCTTGCAAAGGGATGATGTTAACTATAATAACACATGCATGTGTTGGAAATACTTGGGTGGGGGGGTGAATCAATATTTCTTTTCAATTGTTATTTTTACTGGTTAAAACATTTATATTCAAAACACAAGATGAACAACAAGAATAAATTCTTTTATTAACATAATCTTTGCAATAAATTAGATACAATATATATATGATTCCAATCTGTTGCAAAGCACCAACTTGGACTTTTGTGAGGCCCCAACCTCCAGAGCACCAACTCTATTTTGTTAAGGCACCAACCTTGGACGTAGGAGCACCAACTCCCAGGACACCAATCCTTCCAATTTTGAGGCACCAACCTCAAGGGCTCCAACCCCCTGCTGCAAACTGTGTGGATCTATTTTGTCAAGGCACCAACCTTGTATATAGGAGAACCAACTCCAAGGACACCAATCCTTCAAACTTTTGAAGCACCAACCCTAAGGGCTCCAACCCTCTTATCAAGGCATGTTTGATAGTAATGTTCTTCTCTCAAAACTCTTATTTACTGAGTTCTGTCTGTTTACAGCTTCACTGTAGTTTCCATGCTACAGCATCAATGGTAATCAATCTTGATATGAATAGCCATAGCCATCATACTCTCCACACAGAGTCTACAATAGCCATCATGATATCTAAGAATGTCTCCACATAGCTTTAGTGAGTCTACTATTAGCTGCACGAAGCTCCGATTAATTCATCGCTAGTCTGAGCCTTTCACAGGTTAGCTCGATCAACAGAGTTGCTGGTCCATTGGCTTCCTCCTATCCTGCTGGACCTTCAGCTTCGTCTTGTCTTCCTGGACCTTTGGCTTTCTCCTATCTCGCTGGACCTACAGCTGCCTCTATTTCTTCAAGTTTTTTTTTTCAACCTCTAAACTTTCCTTGTTCTCTGTTTTATATTCCTGATAACCATGACCTTTGGATTCCTGAATGGTCACTTGATCTTTCAGCTTCCTGTGCACTCATTCTTTGAATTCTTCAGTGTCATCAAATCCATTAGTACATGCAGGACATGTTAATGTGGAAGAGAGGCTAAATTACAATAATTTTGCATATTAAAGAAAATATCAGAGAGGCCTCCTTTTATATTTTTCATACAATATTATATTAATAATCCCACAATCGCAATCAGAGCTTTAATATGACAAGGCCTTAAGCCTTTAAAACTGGGACCACACAACATATCGGAATACAGGAATACACATGGAATACATGGAAAACCCTTCTTCGAAGCACTTAGCTAGACTTCAAATATTTATACACCCGGACATATATATATCATTGGGTCCACACCTCAAAGACACCTCCACAGTGCTACTCCTTCCTTTCTCTGATCTCTGATCAACCCTTCACCTCCGCAATTAGTATTTAAATCATGACCGTCGATCTGGCGCTTGATCTAATGGTTGTTGCTTATCCTAATCACCAACCAATCCGCTCGATCTCCACCATTTATCTCCTTTTATTTTCTCTAACGGTTCACATTGATTTCGGGTCCATATATATATATATATATATATCACAATCGCAGTTTATAGTGTGCCTCCTTTATAACTTGCGATGCACAACCTCATATAGCGGATGCGATATGATATAAATTGTTTTTAATACCTTCATCGAGTCATATATATAGATATCTATATCTATATATATATATATATATATATTTATATATATATATATATATATATATTATTTATTATACTATTATATATCATAATCGGCACTTTCAAATGTGGCATCCCATTAAGACTTTATGATATGATAATTCCGATGAGGTGGATTGCGTATGATATTACATCCATCGAGTCCATGTATTTTCACATCTATATAATATATATAGATACATATATATATATAGATATAGATATATACACTCCTTTGTTCTTAACTTTGGTTAATGTGAACTTAACCCATAACCCTTTATCTCCTTTATTTCTATTATACCCATCGTATAATGAGAATATACACAGACATAGGGGAACTTGCATTTTCCCCTTTTCGATAGCCTTTGCGCGTTTATTGATGCTTGCCTTTATCAAGCTCATTGTCCACCATAGATTAACTTGCTCTAGATCCAACGGCTATCATGAATTTCGGGTGAGCAATTTGCAAGGGAAATAACCACTTGAAAAAGTGGTTTTGTCTCTCCACTCGAGTGCTACGTGTTGGCCATTGAATGGAATTGAGTGCTCTCCTCTAAATACAACTTATCGCCCAATGTCCACTTGAAAACCACTGCCACTATTACAAATCTGCCTCTTGGAATATAACCACGTGCAGTCACTTTGACTTTAACCCCATATATGTGGTTATATACTTTAACATGATATATACTGCTCCGCTCTTTTCTGGTCTGATATGACTCTGCGATGGCTTCCAATGCACTTCTCCAATAGCTCTTCTCTAATATTCCTCTGATATCGCATGATATGGCTCCTCTGTTAAGTACTCTTCTGCTGGTTTCTCGTCCTAAAGCATGTTCCTCTTTGTTCCTTCTAATGAACAATATGGCTCCTCTGTTAACTTCTCTTCTGCTTATGTACCTTTGATACATGTTTCTTTTTATTTCTCATGGATTCCAATGAGCCTTCCTCTATGCTTCCCTTGCTCCTCTGATCAGTCTTCCCTTTGGATTCTAATATTTCTTCTTTGGCATATATTACATGCAATACTCCGAATATTGTTGTTTATGCTCCTCTACTATGTATTCCTCTTTGTTTCTTAGTTCTTACCTTTTTTCCTTTGGCTTTTCTTTGACTGCTCCTCTTCTGAGCTTCCAATGAGCTCTTCCGATGGTTTCCCTGATGGCTTTGCTCCTTGGATTCTTACTCCTGTTTCTTCATGGATCCACTCTGCTTCTCCTTGAATATTGCCATATTGACATCAATGACAATCTCGGTCAAAAACCTTCAGAATAGATAGCCATACAATATAATGATATTCCCATTGAGGAAAATTAATGAGATAGACAAATGAACATGGTGCACATGACCACACACGGATATACAAAATTCATAGTGATCTCTATGATATTTTCAAAGGAAAAATGTGATCAATATACCTTTCTATGAAGCAGAATTAGTAAAGGGTGTTGGAAAAGACGTTTCACCTTCCTCTAAACCCCCGAAGGAAAACATTTACACTAATGAATTTTAATAATATAATAGTTGCACCCATCAAGTTTCGATGGAATCTCATGCGAGACTTGATTCTCTTACTTGGATCTGAAGAGGCTAGCCATTGGAGTTGATGATGCAGATTGAGCAGAGTACTAGTTAGGAATAATGTTTAATTTATCTCTTAGTTTGAGGTATGTTAGAGTTTGTTGAGGTTTTTTTGTTAACAATAATTTCCTATTTTAGAATCTTTTGGATATCATAAGAAATATATACGTGTCATGTATTTCGGTTGTAAATTGCAATAAAAGAATATTTGTGTGTATAATCTTTGTTGTAATTGATCTAATCTATAGTCATTTACTGATATATTTTAGATTGAATCTCTGGAATCAATATGACCATTCTATTTGAGACACTTGACCTCAACAATATTGTTGCATTGTGATTTACCTTTTTTATAAGGATCGTGGGTGGGGTAGAATTCCTTTTCGTTTCCCTAGTCACGAAAGTGCAATATGTGGTTTTGTGAAGCCCATTGAGAAAATAAGCAACAATGCGTTTGTTTTTTGTTTTATTAAGTTGTATGTTTTCTGTATATTTTCATTTTGGTTTCTAAAAGTGAGGAAATCATTATTCAAAAATGTTGCATAATTCAAATTAGTGGTTCTTGGCACTCATAAACACTTTAATGCATCATTTTTTTGCTTGTGTTTAAATATTGTTACGATTTGTTATTCTTGATGCTTGAAAACGCCCTTACAACAACTATAGGTTATAGCATGGTATGCTTGTGTGTTAGATAGTTCAAGTTGAATAATCAACTTCTGAACACATTCAATATCTAGACCAACATTCTAGCTACTGACATATAGCTAAAAGTGATATATGTGATCATGGTTGTAGGTCCATTGAGTGGTTCATTACTTGACAATTTTGATCACAGAAACCCAAAAGAGTAGAGTATGTCAATATTTTTGATATTGGAAGTTATTCAATGATGGCCCAAGATATTTGTACCTTAAATGAGTCAAGTGTGAAGCTCAAAGATTGTGGTGGAGAAAGAGTATGGTCCGTGAGATTTCAGAATGGGTAGAAGTCCTAATGAAGACCATATTAGACAAATGTGACTTGTATGTGACTTGTATGATTTGCATATATTCTTATTTGTAAAATATACATTAAGGGAGGGTGTTAGGAATAATGTTTAATTTATCTATTCATTTGAGGGATGTTAGATTTTGTTGAGATATTTTCTCAACAAGACTCTCCTAGTTTAGTATCTGATGAGTCTCATAAGAACTATATGTGTGATATATTTTGGTTGTGAACTGCAGTAAACAATATTTGCATGTGTAATATTTGTCCTATGTCATGGTCCTTGAACATTTATTAGTTCTATTTTCAAAATCCATGAAATCCCAGTGGGAGAATATAACCAAAATTAAAAATTCTCGTATTTTTATTTGTTGAGCATACGCTGAAGGCTTGTTTCAATCTTGCTAATACATTTCTATACGAATCATTTCCATAGAATACATACTTCCTCTTTTATTTTCCTTCTAAGCCAAATAGGTGGAATATAGAAAACAAATCTACGTATTTGTTAGGTTTTCTTTTGAAGTTATAGTATTTAATAGCTAGGAAAAGTGAGGGAATACATTGTGCAAGGTATTTAGGACACTCACATTTGCACATGGAAAAATGTATAATACTATACTGTACAAGGTACCTAGTTACTGTTAGAAATAGTAAATTATTTTTGTATGCACGAAATGCAATAAGAGATGAGTTGAGTTATGTCAAGTCCTATAGCTAATGTTGAGTGTGAATTTACATGACATATTCAAATCGAGAAAAGGCAAGTCAAGGTAGATTTTTCCATGATTTTATATTTAGTAAGTGTTCTTCTTAAATAACCATGGTTGAGTCATTTTAAATAGTAAAAGCTAAGATAAAAAAAATAGGAACATATATGTTAGTTTTACGAAAATAGTTTTGTTTTATTAATTTTGTTTTTCCTGCTCTTTCTTTCCATAAAATTCATATCAGAGTTGAGGTAAAATTCCAAGATCTAAAGAGCAAAAGGGAGGTGAGCGGCTTGTAGAGCTGCCACCATATTAGGAGGATGAGCAGTAATTTTAAGGAATGTTTTTTAAGGGGTGACAATATAATGCACCCCATAATCTAGTATAGTCATGTTCTAGTGTAGGAGAGGTTCTCCTCCATGCACATTACACACCAAAAACTTCACGTCACTTCCTAGACTGACACATCGAATCCTCCTCGTGGAGTGTGTTAGAAATAAAGCAAGTTGTATTAGAAAAAAAACGCATTAGTAACTCATCCCATCGATATTGTAAGGTGTGTTATTCATCCCAAGGTGCACGCACAAGTTTACAAGTAAGCACGAAGGTAAAAAGTCATGTGGGCAAGACTTTTACAATGATTTAATTTGAAAAATACTCTCAACGGCCATTAAAAGTTTGAATTTTAAAAGGGATCAAAATTTATTTGAAGAAAATGATCCTAAGCATATCAACTATTACCATAGTAATTTTAAAAAGTTTTGAAACAAACATTATGAAAAGGGTTTTTTTTGTAATGGTTGGAGATGTTAGAGTTTGTTCCCATGTATATATTTAGTAGGGACATATGTCTTGAATTTTGTTTTTTGTTTTTATATTGAAAAAACTAAAAGAAAAGGTGTGTTGAAGTGTAAGAGATTCAAAGTGTGAAAATTTTATATAAAAGTTTTTTCTCATAAGCATAATAAAAAAAAATGTTCACACATATATTTGGGATATTTTATAAAGTGGTTCTTCAAAGAGATTTAAAAAAAGGAGGGTCTTATTTGAACGAGCGTTTAGGATTTTGAAAAGGTTCATTAGTTTGTAATTTTTTCTGTTTTGTTAAGCATGACATTCTTTTGGGTTTGCAAAAATCCCTTTGTATCTATGATGTACCAAGTTACACTTCGTTTTTTTTCCTTTTATTTCTTAACTACAACATAGTTGGAATTTATTACCTATGATATTCCTTGACATTTACTTTTGGATATTTCACCATACCATTAATTCTAGCATGATGGTTTATTTATGTGACTTGTTACATTCACTTGCTACGACCCCAATGTAAATATCTTTGTGTATTTTATGCCTCATTGCACCTTGCCCCATGTATGATTAAACCTTTATTCAAGATCGAATTTCTAAGGTTGTGGTAATGTTTTATGTCACCCTTACCCTAGCATGGAATGAAGTGATAACTATAATACAGGATCTTCTAAAGTTTGTGCTAAAAGTGGTAATATGCTAGTGTATAATCCTTTTTATTTTTTAGTTTGTTAAATTACTTTTTTCATTGAACCTCCTTTTAGTACATTTCCTAATTTCATAACCTTAATGGTTTTTGTATTAACACACCAGATTATGTTAGGATAGAGGTTTGACATGTCAATCACATGGCTCGATTTTAATGGTGACAAAAAAATATTAATCCCCATGCCATTCACTCCATCTGACAACCATCTTACTACGCCCACCTTATTCCATTGATTTGCTCCACGTGCCTTTGCCTAGGTGAAATGGTACGATTTCACATGGACTTCATCCCTGCCAAGGCGAATGGTGTTCAACAACCCAGATTTTGGGTCTCACATCTGTGTTGTACATCACATGATGCAAACCCTAACATTCCACATTCTTGGCTATGCCCTCTTTTTGCTTAGTTCTCTACCGCAAAAATGGAGAGCTCTACTCCTTTGTCTAGGTCGACCAATTCATTTTCTATCCACAAACTTTTGTAGTTTCCACCCAGTTCCCAGATTGTTGTAGTTACTACTATGTGAAGCTAAAATCATACCCAGTCATGGTGCCTTTCTTCCAGTTATTGTTAACAGGTTTGTGGTACCCTTGACCTCTCATCAATACCAGACCATCCTTGCCAAAGAGAGACGATTGGAGAAGACAACAGAAAAATTCAAGTCCTTCTCTCTCGTCGAGGTAAAACTTGCTTGAAATTTCAGAGTTGTGCTTTTATGTTAATTTCTTCCTGCATGACTAAGTATATTTTTATCTGTGTAGAGGTCTAGGGTTCACATCATTGGAAGAACGATGAAGAGATTTAGGTCTCCCATTCGTAATTACATTCGCAACTTAAAAAGCCATGGTGATTTCTCCCATCCCTCTCCACATTTTTTCCTCGTATTAGCTCTTACCATTAACCAAAAGTTTACTCCTCACATTGAATGTTTTCTCTATTTCCTCTGATGCAAAGGTTAATTAATCTCTATCCAATCTCTATCTAGCACTCATTATGTGGCTGAAGTTACACCTTCTACTTATTGTTTATGATGTCTAAGGGTTTACTATTTTTTGTTTTATTTTTTCTCTATTTCATCATGTTTATACACACTAAGTCCTTTGTCCGCATCTTTGGACAGGACAAGGTACTCCACCATACCCTACTCAACCCTATGTGTAGTTTATCAATTTACCCTAATACTAATATGACTCTAGGATCTCTCCAAGTTGGTTAATTTTCATGACCCCTCTACTCACTAAGACACCTTACTACCAATGGAAAAAGGTTTGGAGTTAATGTTCTTATTACGAATCTCTATCGCATATTATGGTTAAATAAACCTCTCATGGTAAGGCTAAAATTGGGGAAGAACCTGTAATTAAAAGTCAATGATTTGTTTTTGTGTTGATGTGGCACTACTGTAAAACTATTTCTATGGATGTACCATTTTTCTCAGTTCCTGTATGCAAAATGCTGACATCATTATAATATTATGATTTCATTTACATGTCTCAGGCAAAATTTGCCTCTGTTCCCATTTATATTTATGGTCAATTACTTCTAGTGCACCTACATGTTGTAAATAACATTGTCAGGGTATTTTACCTATCATCCCATTACCAAGGGAACTATCTGTGTAGGTTCATTTTCATCTCTCACTTCTTTGTGGCTTACTTTTGAGAAATGGTGATGGTTAAAGTGCACATCTACTGTAAAGAAGTCTTTTTCTGACTATGATGAAGATATTTGACTAGTTGTTTAACGAGTAATTATCTAACTATAATAACTCATAATTGTTGTATACAGAATTTGGTTCAATTTTTATTGTAGTGGCTAGCATTTCTGTAAAACATTTTCATTTCTGGAGTCTTTAATAATTTCATGTAAGGTATTTAATCTATACATATTCATTGTTCTAGGGTTTCTAATAATCCACTAATAATGTTTCTTGATAACACTTCATCACTTCTGTGCGTCTCTTTTTTCATTATTTACTGTTTCCTTGGGTAACTCTCTAAGTTAGGCCATAGGACGGTCGTCTAGTGAATAGTCTACTTGCTATTTAAGGAATTTATAAAGTAATTGGTTGGAAAAACAATTTTACTAGTTGCAATAACATAAGATGGGATTAAAGAGGTAGTTTGATATTGTAGTAAATACTTCACCCACCCTTCTTTGCAATTCCGTCGCTTTCTTATAGCTCTGTAGAGAGTATATACATGTCATTGTGCATTTCAACAACTCTGTATGCTCTTAAAAATTTAGCATTGAATGGATCGGGAAAGAGCCCAAGCATTCTAGGCATTCCTTTTACCTCCTTTCTTTCCTAATATTCTTTAATTAAGGTGTAATGCTAATATTCAATTGAAATAATCTGGGATCCACTTGGTACCTTGCTTGCGAGTAGTCTATCTGAGTCACTGCCCAACCTAATGCTATGTTTATTTATCGCTAAATGATTATTTCTCTATAGATGTAGGTACATATGTGTGTTGTTCTAAATATACTCGATCCTCTCATTGAGGAATATCTTCTTAGATGTCGTTGTAGATAATACAAACCCATTGTATTTGTTAACTCCCCCATCTTGTCTGCATGTATGCCACCTCATCGCTATAACATTTCAAGCTATGCTTCTAGTGCTTTGGTCTAATGCAACCTCTACCATCTTCTCACTCACTGTCTTCACCCATAATTAAACAGATTCCCACACAAATTTTTCCCCATAAGTTTATTCTAATGGCACTATGTATCTCTCCGAGTTATGGTGCATTACTCCTAAGGTACTCACATGGGTCAACACCCCCATAACTAACACTTATTACGTTGTAGAACCTATGAGTACAACCCCATAACATTAAAAATTACATAATAGTGAGTTCACAGTGGAGATAAATTTGTACCTTCCAACACATAATCATTATAATATTCCTAAATCAGAAATATGTTTAATAATAGAATAACCAAATTATTGTATAAGTAAATTTCTGCATTCCAAATCATAATCATTATTCTATTCTAAAGGTGAACATCTATTTAACAATATAATGATTAGATTTCTGTGTAATTAAATTTATACATTCCAAAGAATAGTCATTATGATATTCATAAATTGAAAATATGCGTAAGAACATGATAATCAAGCCATTGTATAATTAAATTTATGAATTACTTTACGTCACCAAAACCATATTTTTGAATTTAAAATCTAAATGCTAACATAATAACCGAGTGAAAAAATCATTAAATTTGTAACCCCCAACCTGATATGAAAATTGTGTCTAAGGCCACATTGATCCACCCAACCGTGGATCAACCTATGACCCCCTGAACTAAGAGGACTTTGTCAAAACTCCACAACCCCTACTGATTCCCAATAATGTCTTTTTAACATTATTCTTTCCACAAATTTGTCCTTAGCAGTGTGCTTCCTTCTGGGGCTTTATTTCCCCTTTAGCCTAGGCTTTCCTTTAGTTTTTGTTCCTAAGAAACCTTATTTTATCCCCTGTAGTACTTTTATTGGTATTTATCTCCCACCCTCTCTCTCTCTCTCTCTCTCTTCTCTCTTCTTCTCTCTCTCTCTCTTCTCTCTCTCTCTCTCTCTCTCTCTCTCTCTTCTCTCTCTCTCTCTCTATTATAATATATATATATTAGGAATTTTAATTCAAACTTGATTAACTTCAGATTCGGGCAAGCATCTTTTACTCTAGTGTTTCCCCTCCACAATTTCTAGCTATATTTAAAAAAATATTATTTTTTTGTACCATTGTCCTTTATGATCAACTTGTTGTAGCTCATTGTCACATATACTCATAATAATTACATATAAACAAAAAAATTAGTGCTTTTATCTAACAGGGTTCTTACATCTTCCCCCTCCTGAGAAATAACATCATCCTTGGTGCTTATCAACTTCTGTCTTTCACTAGAAAAATGTTGGGTATGTTTCTTTAATATTATATTCTCATTCTGAGGTCACCTCATCATGTGTAAAGTGCCTCCACTGTGCCTTAAACTAAGTGATGGCTCAGTTCCAAAGCACAACTTACTTTTCACTATAGGATCTAGAGTGACTTAGGCAAGGAATCTCCTCCAGGTTCCACCTGTAACAGATTCCATTACTTTACATGATAAATATCATGTACATATTTTTTAAATAAGGAAATATGAAATACATTATACACTTTAACATGACTGGGTAGATCCAACTGGTATGCCACTAGACCCACTCAGTGTAGAATTTCAAATGGCTCGCAAAATTGTGGTGATAATTTAGCACAATTTCCTATTCTGAGAGTACTCTTCCAAGTTTTAAACCTCATATATACATGCTCTCCCACCTTGAACTCTTTGTGTGTCCTATTTTTGTCTGCATAGCTCTTTCTTTGATCTTGGACACCTTCAATGTTATGTTTAATTCTTCACACTGTTTGCTCCATTTCATGTAAAACATCTGGCCCAAGAATCAACCTATTCTCAGGTTGGATCCAACTGAGGGGTGCATGGAATTTCTTGCCATAAAAATCTTCCAAGGGTTTCATATTAATAGATCTTTGACAACTGTTGTTATAGGAAACTTGACGACATGCACAAAATTGTCCCATTTAGTGGGCTTATCCATTACATACATCCAAAGTAGATCCTCCAAAATCTGCTTAGTACTTTCAGTTTACCCATCTGTGTGGAGGTGGTATGTAGTACTAAAGTTCAGCTTAGTTCTAAAGCTCCCAAACAAGGACTTACAGAAGTTGAATGTACATTTCACATATATATCTAATATTATCATTTTTGGTATGTCATGAACTCTGAAAATGCCTTTCATGAAAATATTAGCAATTTGTGTAGTCCCAAAGGTAGATTGTACTAGTATAAAGTGTCCTTTTTTCATTATTGTGTCTACCACTACCATAATAGAATCATGATCATACTTGGTCCTTGGAAATATTGTTATAAAATCCATGGAGATCACCTCTCACTTCCATGCTGAAATGGTAGTGGATGCAATAATCTTGTTGGGTGCTAGTGCTCCACTTTCACTTGTTGACACTCCAGGAATTTTTCTAGATAATCTCCTACCTCCTTCTTCTTATCTGGCTAAAAACATTATTTCCTTAGGGCTATTATGATTCTCTTATGATCCTAATCCATAATCATTTGTTTCAGTATTGACACATTGGTAATATACAACTTGTCATGATAAGTAAATAATCGTTTCGGGCTTAAATCATACCCTAGAATTCCTTATTGCTACATTTTCAGCTACGATTCTTGATACTAAGGGTCTTTCTGCACTATTAATTTGACCCGTTCTTCAAAATATGTCTTTATGATGCTCCCTACACTTCCTACCAAGGAGTGAGCATGCCTACTTAATGCGTTATTAATCTTGTTTGATTTTCACTTAATAATATTTATTTCAAATTGAAATTCACTAAGGAATGCTAAAAATCTTTCCTTCCTTGCTTTTAAATAAGGTTTGCTAAAGAAATACTTGAGGCTAATGTTTTCAGTCACCGAAACAAATTTCTTCCCTAGTAAATAATTCCTCCACATTTTGAAGGCATGTATTACAGTAGCTAGTTCCAGGTCATACACAACAAAATTTTACTCATGTTTTTTCAATTTTCTTAACTTGTAGGCTATGACAGCGTTGTCTTCCAGTAGCACACCCACCAATCCTTCTAAACAAGCATTCATGCACACTATAAACTCTTTATTTTGGTGTGCTATGTTTAAAACAAGAGTTTTTTTCAACATTTTCTTTAGCATATTGAATCTCTCTTGGCAATTGCCTATCCATTAAAACATTACTCCCTTCTTTTGTAGTGAGGTAATGTGGTAAGCTAGTTTTGGAGACCCCTCCACAAATGTTCAGTAGTACCCAAAAATCCCCATAAAGGAACGAACTATTGATATATATTTTGGTATTGTCCAATTCGTAATGGTTTTAACTTTCTTAGGGTTCACTACCAATCCTTCCTTGGAGAAGATATGGCCCAAATACTGAAATTTGTTTTGGTAAATTCACACTTGTAACTCCATTTTTCATACAATTGATGCTTCCTTAGTGTCTATAACACCAATCTGAGATGCTCTTGGAAGTCATTTTCATTTTTAGAGTATTCAAGAATGTCTCTAATGAAAAATAATGCAAATTGTTCAAGATACTATTAGAGTACTCTATTCATGAGATACATGAAGTTTGCAGGTGCGTTGGTGAGACCGAAAGATAGCACCACAAATTCATACCGAAAAACCAAGTTCAAATGAAGTTTTTTTATGAACATATTCATTTTTTATACGTAGTTGATGGTACTCAGTTCACAAATAAATCTTTCAAAAAGTAGTTCCTCCCCTCATTTTGTCAAAAAAATCATCAAATTTGAAGTAAGTGGTATCTATTTTTAAGGCTTAATCTATTTAGTAGATGACAATCAATGGACGTTCTAAATGTTCCATCTTTATTTTTAACAAACGATATAGGTGCCACCCATGGTGAAATGATGGGTCTGATATAACCCTTATGTAATAGTTCCTCTAACTACATCTTCAATTCTAGCAGTTCAAAGATACTCATTCGGTAAGGAGCTCTAAACATAGGGACAACACCTTACTAAATCAATGGTAAAATATATGTCTCACTATGGGGGAAATCCTAGAATTTCTTCTAGAACCACATCTGGAAATTCTTTAATGACCGATAATGTCTCTAGACTTCCTTTTTTAGTTAGATGATTCTTGGTTTCCACCTGCACTATTTACAGTTGACATCCTTTTCTCGCACTTCTTTTCAGCTGCAAGGTTGAAATTTGTTGGACTGACACTTTTTTCGGTTTTCCCCTAATTATTCTGGTGTGTCCATTATGATTAACATAGGAAACTATTTTTTTTAGGAAGCTTATAACAATTGGTTTCTTTTATAGCCCATCCATGCCTATTAACAGATGATAGGAAACTGAAGGAAGGATATTTAAATCTGCCACTATAGAATACCCATTTAAATTCAATAGACATTGTTTTACTTCATTGGAAATTTTCCTTTCAGTTCCGGTTGCTAACTAGACCAAACATATGTTTCTAAATTTTTATGCTTCTTATTTACAATTTTCAATAATTTGGGGGCTTATATAACTTAATCTACCCCTCAGATCAATTAAAATAGAAACATGTTGGCGTAGGATATTACCTTCAATTTCAAGCATAATAGACTGGTGCTCCACTTGTCGTTTCTGTAGAGTTGTGGTGATTCCAGGAATATTCCGAGCAATTTCATTCATAGTGGTTGCCTCATGGATAACCTAAATGTTCTGCACAAAGTTGGGATTATCCAGGCTGTCCCTCAGCAAATGTGGCTCTCGACAGCCCCAACATTTCAACGTTTCCCTTTCTTTTACACTGATATTTTTCTTCTTGTTCAATTTTATGGTTTTCAAACCTATATATGATTGTGAAAGTGGGGGTGCATTCCCTTTGGTAAAATTCTTCCTTTGATGATCCTTACTAAAATTCTTGAGGTAGTGAGGTTTTTGTATTTTCATGCCCCCTCTCACCTTGGCACTTTCTTTACTTTTCCACTATTTTCCACTATCACTTTTAATCCTAAATTGTTGATAACATAATCCAGCCTTTGTCACTACTTCCTCCATATTCTTTAGATTATAAATATTGATTCTATCCTTGTATGAAGCTGGTAAACAAGTTAAGAAACATTGTATTTTAGCCTTATCCTACTTAAGGTATGGCACATACCTCAGTGGGTTCAAAAACTAGGCCACGAATTCATCTATAGAAAATTAACCTAGCCTTAACTCTTGGAATTCATTGGCCCAGTCATCATAGTAGCACTCACTAAGATAACATGACCTGAAATATTTATGGAATTCTTCGCAAGAAACTATTTTTTCGACTAACAACTGCACACTTTTCACCTCCTCCCACCATAAAGTAGCTTTTCCCTGGAATTGGTAAATAAATAGTCATGCCTTTAAATTACTTTCATATTCATATACCTGTAAATACTTAGTCATGTTCAATAACCATGGTTCTGCATCATTCTCTTTCTCCCCATCAAACATAGGGGGTTTGATATTTCTAAATTCACCTTGTAACTCCATTGTAGGGAGCTATGATCTGTCTCCTCTCCACTCTGATATTTTTCATATTCTAACCCGTACCTTCTACTCTTTAACCCTCCTATCTCTACACTTTTGTGGCTGTATTTCTCAGTCCAGTCCCTAATAAGAATTTCTTCCTCCTCACTAGCCTTCAAAAGCCACTCTTTACTACTTAGAAGCTTCACTAATTCCTGTTGCAGATTCCTTACCCTATCCACAAGCTTTGTAGGTAATGTAGTTCTTCCTTTCCCCAACTCCAGATACAAATCTTCCCCACCTGTGATAGGTGGAGGAGAGTTTTCCATTATTGCATAGTGATCTGCTTTAGCTTTTCTTCCTACAACACAAACCAAGTATGATAATAATTTCTCATTTACTTCTAGACCTTTGCAACCAAAAACTAGTGGTGCTGCCCCTTCTCAAGCTGAGTGCAGTAACCTAGGTTCTCATGCCATTTGTCATATAATAAGTCACACTTCAATTTTTTTTATTTTTTTTTCCTTTTAGTTCTTAACTACAACACAGTTGGAATTTATTGCTGATGATATTCCTCGATATTTACTTTTGGATATTTCACCATACCATTAATTCTAGAATGATGGTGTATTTATGTGACTTGTTACATTCACTTGTTATGACCACCATTTGAGTACTTATGTGTATTTTATGCATCATTGCACCTTGCACCACGTATGATTAAACATTTATTCATAGTTAAATTGCTAGGTTCACGATAATGTTTTATGTCACCCTTGTCCTAGCATGGTAAGAGGTGATAAATATACCACAAGATCTTTTAGAGTTTGTGTTGACATGGTAATATGATGGGGCATAATCCTTTTTCTTATTTAGTTCATTACATTTCTTTTCTTGTTGAACCTTCTTTCGGTACATTTCCTAATTTTATAAGCTTATTGGATTTTGTATTAACACATTAGATTATGTTTGGTTAGAGGGTTAACATGTCAATCACATGGCTCGATTTTAATGGTGGCCAAGCATGATTACTCCCCATACCCTTCACTCCTCATGAAAAACTTCCTACCATACCCACCTTCTCCTATCAATTTTCTCCACACGCCTTCACTAAGGTGAAATGGTACTGGTGTACATGGCCTTCATCCCTACCGAGGTGACGAGGATTTAATGACTCACATTTAGGGTCTCACATGTATAGTGTAAATCACATGGCACAAACTCTATTCTTTGAGATTTTTTTCTATGCCCTAATTTGTCTTAGTGCTCATCTGCTAGAGTGGAGAGATCTGCACATATGTCTAAGTCAACCAATTCATTAGCTATCCATAAACTATTGCAGTTTACACCTAGTTCCCCTCTTGTTGTTACTACTAAGTGAAGTTAAACTCATACCCAGTCATAGTGATTTTCTTCCACTTCTGGTTGGTACATTTGTGGTACCCCTGACCTCTCATTGGCACTAGACCATCCTTGCTAGAGTGTAACCATTGGTGGAGAAAATGGAAAACTTCAAGTTCTTCTCTCTCGCATAGGTAAACCCTGCTTGAAATTTCAGAGTCGTGTTTGTATGTTAATTTCTTCCTGTAAGACTAAATATATTTTTGTTTGTTCAAAGGTCTGGGGTTCACATAATTTGAGGAATGATGGAGGGATTTGGGTCTCCCATTTGTAATTAACCTCATTACTGAGAAATCCATGTTGAGTTCTCCCCTTGCTCTCCACATTTTTTCCTGGAATTAACTCCTGCCCTTAACAATAATTTTGTTCCTCACATTGATGGTTTTCTCTATTTCCCCTACTATACAGGTTCAACAATCTCCATCCAATGTCATTCTAGCACTCATTATGTAGGTGAAGCTATATTTTCTAGTTATTGTTTACAATATCTAAGGTTTTATTGTTGTTGTTTTTTTTTCTCTATTTCATCGTATTTATACTCACTAACTCCTCTGTCCTCATTTTTGGACAGGAGCCATACTCCACCTTACCCTACTCAACCCTATGTGAAGTTTATCAATTTATCCCCATACTAATATGGCACTCGAATCTCTCCATGTTCATCCATTTACATGACCCCTGTCCTCATCGAGATGCCTTACTTCCTATGGAAAAAAGGATTGGAGTTAGTGGTCTTGTTACAAATTCTGACTTCCTTAGTTTCTTTTTCTTCTAACATATTCCAATGCTAGGTGCACTATTGGACCTTGGAATTTGTTTATTGCTCAGACCCCATCAGGCTTATGCCCTTTTCCAAGGGATTGGAGTCTTCTATTGAATACGTATAGCTTGTATGGTTAAATAAGCCTCTTGTAGTAAGGATAAAATTTGGGAAGAATTTGGACTTAAAAGTGAGTGATTTGTTTTTTTGTTGCGGTGTCACTACTATAGAACTCTTGCTATGGGTGTACCATTTTCCAAATTCATGTATGTAGAATGTTGAAAACATTATAGTATTATTCTTTAATTTACATGCCTCAGTCAAAAGTTACCTTTGTTCCCATTTATATTTATGGTCAATAACTTCTAGCTCACCTACATGTTGTGATAACAATGTTAGAGTATTTTACCTATCATTTCGTTACCACAGGAAGTATATCCCTAGGCTCGTTCTCATCCTTCACTTGTTTGTAGTTTACTTTTGAGCAGTGGTAATCGTTGAAGTGCACAACTACAGTAAATAAGTATTTATCTGACTATGATGAAGATATTCGACTAGCTAGCTGACAAGTAGTTAACTAGATATAATAACTCATAATTGTTGTATACATAATTTGGTTCAATGTTTACCATAGCATCTAACATTTCTGCAGAACTTTTTCATTTATGGAGTCTTTCATAATTTTATGTAGGGTGTTTAATCGATACATATCTACTTATGTTTATTGGTAAACATTTTAATTTTTAAGTTGTAAAAATGAAAATTTTTCTTTCATGTAAAGAGTCAACTGTGTACTAGTCTAATAACCCATATGATAAAGTATGTGACACTTTAGTATAGGAATTTATAAAACATGATTTCATACAAAGGAAAGTGACATGAAATAACGAGTTATGTCACAATCTATTAAAAATCATTAAACAAGTTAGTTGAAGATCTGAGAGTAGATGAGGAAGACTCTCGGGGAACAACAAAGCATGGAAAATCCTAATCAAAGGTGGATGATGGTCATTAAGACTCTAAAAGTGAGACTCTTTATGCAGACATGCATGTGGATGAGGAAGACATATAAAATATTTTAGAGAGTGAAGTTGAAGCCTCTCTTTGTGAAGCACATAAAGAACATATTCACGTGGATGTTGAATATAATGGTGAATCCCACTCTGACAAGACACATGTAAATGATGACTACAATGTTATATGTGAATTTGTGAATTTAGTAGTAGCTGATGAATTTGTTGAAGTTGAAATTGTTAGTGAGCACTTACATGCTTAGATATCCCACAATAGGGTGGATGAATATTATGTTAATGACATTTGGGTTATTTTTTTGAAATAGGGATTGATCATGTAAGTATGCTAAGTGCCATGCTTGATGAATAATTGAAGGTGGAAGTTTCCACTGCAATAACAAAGTATGAAGAAAAATTTACAACAACTCATGAAGGAATGTGTGAACTAGAAACAATCAGTTTGCCATGGATAAAGCTACTAGTGGAGAAAAAGTGGTTTGGTGGATGCCACAATTGATATTTTTTATGTCATCACCGACGAATAAGAATTAAATTATGATGAGTGCTTGCACATGATGCAACAGGAGGAACACATCGATATGTTGTTATTTGGTGTCCAAATGCCACTTGTGTCTAGAAGCTAAGTGGAAGACAACATGTTTGCAAGAAAAAAAATTTTAAAAGTGGAAGAGAAGGAAGAAAAGGAAGAGGAAGAGTAGAAAGATCTCACTACAAATCATAATGAAGATGTTTTTAACATTGATTTCGATTTTGCAAGTACATGGGATAGCACCCTAGCTGAAAGAGAAGATAATAAAAAATATGTAGGATAGGACATGGATTTTTTTGCAAATGAAGAAGAAAGCATTCAAATAGCCTTTCACCAATGGATTCAAGAAGGGATTAGAATCTTATATAAAGAAATATGAGAAAAATAAGACCAAGAATATGATGCCCAAGAAGGAAAGTGAGTTTCATAGTTGGAAGATGAAAATTTGTGGTTGTAGTCGACGAGTGAAAGAATATTTGAAGAGGAAATTGTAGAAGACAAACTAAAAAAAAAAGAAGTGAAGTCAAAGAAAAATTGCAACAATTGTAAGTGAATGAATATGGATCTTACAACAGGAAAGAACAACCAAGAATTATGTAGTTATGAGGGTATATAATTTGGAAGTTACAAGAAAGAAAACTCGACATTGTAAAAGGATTTTGAGTCAATTTTTCTATTATAAGACTAGCTCAGACTTAGATGAACAAACATGTTTAAGTTATATTGACTCATGATTAAGTTAAGGTTGAGTTATACTATCATAATTCAGGGGGATTGTTAGAAATAGTAAATTACTCCTATATGCATGAAATACATGAAGGTATGAGTTGAGTTAAGGAAACTCCAATATTAGAAGTTTAGTTTAATTTTTCTTCACACAATTAGCTGGAGAAATGGAAAGTCGATTTTATGTTTTGTATAATTTTATATTTAGTAGGTGTGGTCCTTATATACCTATGGTTGGGTAATTTTGATTAGTGAAAGCCAAGAGCAATAGCTCAGGTAGATGTATGTGAGATGTTTTATGGATAGAAGTTTAATTTTTGTGAATTATGTTTTTCCTCATCTTCCTTTTCATCAACAGTGGTATAAACTATGTCACCGTGCTTATTATGAAAATTCTTGCACTATATGTCCATACTTCATGATTTTAATGATACTCACATAATTGAAACCAATGAGCATAGAGAAAATAATTCCCATGAATAAATTGAACTCCTACATGACAACTTCAGTTCCCTACGATCTATATTTATAATTCCCTCAACATAGTAGCATATCCCGAAATGTTCCATGACAACATAGCACAATGAATCCTTCCGTTTGAGATAATATTATTTTGGGATCCATAGTAAAATTAATGGGAATAAACTTTTCTACCTTTTTCTCATCAGCCTTTTTGGGTGGATTATATTAGTTTGTAATCTAATGTCTAATATTTGTTTTCTGGTATGTTTGAGTTATATGTTTTTTATATTTTGTAGTAAGTTAAAGGAAAATTGACAATTTGAAATTATTAAACTTATATATGTTTTCGAGTAGTTATTGATTTTAAAATATTTTGAATATTAAAGGTATATTTACCAAAAAAATCCAAAATTTGGGATGTTTAAGATGTATACCATTAAAAAAATGAATTTGAATTTTATCGTATATTCGAAACCGAATTCAAAATTTTGTCACCATGATTAAGAAAATATGACTAAATCCAAACAATTGATTTTTCTTATGTCCTTTAAATGTTTTGAATATAAAAAAATATACAATCCCTATAAGAATAACAAAGAATCCATTTTTATATTCTGAATATCATAAAAGTTTTTAAAGGTAGCTCCATTTCTACATTCGAAAATACGATTTCAACATTATAATCTCATAAGCAATTGTTGTTATCACCAAAAAATTATCACCTAACAATTTCTAACTAGGTGGATCGAAATACACCATCTAAATTTAATTTTACAATAGTAAATTATCTTTGACTATGGAAAATAATTTAATAAACCACTTTTATTAAATTATTTTCCAATTTAAATAAAAAAACTGATGAGGATAATTAGATAAATCATTATATTTACTTAATTTTTTTAGGAATAATTATTAAATAATTATTTAAATAATTATTCCTTGTCACATTTGACTAAATACCTTATGAATAATTAAATAAATCACTATTTATTTAACTTTCATTATTTGTGTTATTGGAATAATTGTTAAATAACTATTTGATAATTTTTCAATTTCACACCATGCTTAATTCTCGCAAAATAATTAATAAAACATTTTATCTTTTAATTATTTCTAAATAAAGATATTTAACCATTTTAAAACTCTTTTCCCTCTACAATAAATATACTAAAGTATTCCAAGCAGTTAAATCTTGCTTTTGTTAATATTTTTTTATTATTCTCTATTTTCGAGATTAACTGAATACTTTGTTATAAATAGGAGGGTTTTTCATTCATTTTTCACCTTGATCATAATAATGGTCACCACTATCATCTTTTTTTATTTGAGATCCAATTCGAGGTCTCCACATTTTGTTTGGGTTTTTCACATATAGAGAGAGAATATCATTTTTTGAAGCATCAAGGAAATCAAAGGAACCATCCCACATAGGGGGACTGATAGACCCACCTGTGATCTCCTTCACCAAGTGTCTTTAATAAATAATTTATTCAATTATTGTCTTTCCATTACAGTTATTACATTGAATATTTTTATGGTTTCTTGTTGTTCCTAATAATCAATACTTTTGTTGTAGGTTTTTCATTTTTTATTGCTATCTAAATCACAAGCAACCATCGATTTGTTGTTAGGGTCACTTGTGACCTAGTGACTTAAGTGAAGTGTTTTTGGTACACCTTCCAAGAAATTTCAAAGTAACAAATGTGGACTCTAGAAGTGTAATGACAACATTCTTGGGTGATTGAAGTTTCAGAAAATTTTATGGTTTTCTATAGGTATTTTTAGATTCTCAATTTCTATTTATAGTTTTAACCTTTTCTTGTAAAATTTTTAGATTCTCATTGTTTTTTGGTTCTTTCCACATGCAACAGGTACCATCTGAGTAGGAGATGAAAATATTTGGTGAGATCTGCTAACCAAGAGTCCCAGGAGAAAAACACACTTTTGAGCCGCTGATCTACATTCCAGAGCACACTATTTGGCCAAAAAACTGTGTTTTCCTCTATTCTAGGTGAGTCCCTGCGTTTGGGTATTTTTCTGGAAATTTTTCAAAATTACCAAGAGTATTGTCAACATACTGGTTTTGGGTACTTCACCTCTTTTTGAGGAAGGAAAAACCCCCATAGGGTTTAGAGTAAACCTCCACAATGTTAGGAAGATATTTGCTAAGTGAGGAGTCTAGGGTTTTAAGCATTTTCAACAACTAATTTTAAGAGTCTAATCCATTATTTTCATCTCTTTTGGATAGGATTATTTTACGTTTTTTCTATTTAGAGTTTGGGTTTTCCTTTCCCCCCTTAGGATCCCCTTAAACATCCTATGTTTTATAGCTTCACTCTTATCTCTTGCAACATTTTTCACCTCTGATTTCTTCTTTTTTCTTTCTTTTTCTTTGCACCGTCTATAGTTGATTAATGTCTCTAGATCTCACTCTATTGACATTAGATCATTTAGTCCTTTTTATGTGTCTTTGATTAGCCTTCTTTCCCTCTCTTGCGTAGCTTCTTAGTAGTCCTTGTGGATGGGGTTTTCTATGCTTGATTGATTGTTTAGTTTTCTATCATTTTTATATTTATTTACAGTGTTTCAACATTTTACTTTCAACACCATATGGCATCATGAAACATTCTTAATTAACTCATTCACTTAACACATTATTTTCACACACTCACACCCTCTGTGAATGTGAGCTTGGTTAACATTACCAAGTGAAGCCTTGAAACACTACACCTTAATTATTCAACACATATAAACTAAACTGACTTGGGCACCAAGGCCAAACAATATGTGTAGTGTAGGTGTAGAATTAGTGGAATAGGCTTCTAATAACACCCATTTTCCCCTTTCATTGAGACATAGAAGTTTACATATTAAGGAGCTTAAAATCATTCACCATCCCACAGTCCAAAGTCAGAATGCATAAGAAACCTGATTAAGAGTGGTTTAGTCTAGGTCATCATGCGAGTGCTTCTCTACGAGGCTACCCAACCCATGGAAGGGAATCCTGTGTGGTGGATAACTACCAAGAAGCTCAAGACTCAACAACTCCCGTGAGATGAAGGTAACCATAGTGA
This sequence comes from Pinus taeda, assembly GCA_000404065.3. Classification (NCBI taxonomy): domain Eukaryota; kingdom Viridiplantae; phylum Streptophyta; class Pinopsida; order Pinales; family Pinaceae; genus Pinus; species Pinus taeda. The sequence continues at coordinate 135,526 of APFE030958951.1, forward strand.
CAAATCTTAGGAAAACACCTTATAGGATTGTCTGTGGGAAGCAGTTGTTTCTCTACCCCACCTCTCTCTAGACAACTCTGCTTGTGGGGATCTGATTCCATCAAGTAATAAGTTCTTTGGAAAGCCATCTGAAATAGTAGATCTACGATTGTTTAAGGATTTAGATCAGTTATAGGCTAGAGGTATTTTTTATTTGATAAGAAATGGTTTCGTCTATTAGAGTACATCGTTAAAATAGTTAGTTTACACTTGGCAGCACTGCACTAGGTGTTTTATTGCTATTTGTTTCTCTTTTATTTGTATCATCACCCTTTAGTTCTTAGATCATTATTTTTTAGACATCATTTCACGCCATAGGTGTTTTCAAGGTCTTCACCCTTAGTTCCCAGTAGGACATATTACTCGTCCCCATCGAGTTAGAGTTAATCCTCCCTATCCTCCTTCAAGTCATCAGTCTGATTATGATTCTACTGATTCATCCAGTTCCTCCTTTAATTCTACTTTGTCTCAACCCCGTATCACCACCAGGCCAGGTAGTAACATGGTTGTAGGAACCCAGGGTGGTAACCCAGGGTAGTAGCCTAGGTACCAACCAGGGTAACCCCACTATCGGAACCCCCACAGATGTGGTCATTCCAACTCCCTTGCTTCCTTTTATGGATGGTTTGAACCTCCGTGATATCAACCAGCTTATTATTGATCCTCTTCTCCATGATTCCACATGACTAGATATTCCTACTAAATTCCCTTTAGACATCCCAAATTCTGAGGGTAACCTTAGAGAAATATCCCACTAATCATGTTTTCTCATTCCAAATATGGTTTTCATCAAATTCCATTACTAAATACTCCACCCGTCCTCATTTGTTCCAACATAAACTCACTCAAGCTATTGCTAAGTGGTAATTCGATTAAACTAGAGCCACTCATTCCACTTTTGTGACTCTTGCCACATCATTTCTGTCATATTTCTAGTTACCTCTCCATTATGATATTAATATTGAACTTTTGACTTCTTTATATCAAACTTCTTCAACTCGCATTTTTGACGATGTTCAAGAATGGTATAGAAGGAGGAGCATCTATAAATCTCCTTACATTGAAGACCGAGTCTATATTGATTGGTTCCTTACATTTTTCTTAGCTCCCATTAGTAAATATGTCACATCACAATCCCCTGATTTTGAGGAAGAGGCACTCCAAATAGCCTTAAAATTTGAACTGATCTACACCCATTCAGGTTTTGTTTACATTTTCATCACCAAGCTTCCTTGGTCTGGTGCTGCTAATTCACTGGGGCATCTCATGCCATGGATGGCATCGTTGGAACCATTTCATACCCTCAACCATATGATTCACGTCACGGATGGACCAGTTCCACTTACAGTTATCCCTCCCCCAATCCTCTGTTAAGACCCTACATTGTACCGTTTTGATATATTTTGCTATCATTCCACCCTTTTTCAATCCATATTTAAAGACTATATTATTACTTTAATCCATTTTCCAAAGGTATATAACATTTCTTCTCGTTACTATATTTTTAATTTGTTTTACATATAATTTCACGTTACTTTCATAATTAACCATTGATCGGAAAGATATAGTTGCTGAAACAGTTTGAAGGCTGTAGATTTATCATTGCGGTCTACATCGCTGAAATAGTTAGAACAATGCACAAATCTCGTTGTTGACACAACCCGTGATTTGCATTCCAGATTTGGCAGCAACAAGAAGAGATCATTGAAGGAGCTCTCACATTGGTGACAAAAACTATATTCCAAAATTGGCGTTGTCACAACCGTTGTAACAACATTTTGCTAATGGAAGAACCAATTATCCTATTTTTGCATATTAGGATTTAAAATGTAATTAAATGTATACTAGATGTCTCCTCTTTAAAAAGAGGAGACGTCAACATTAGAGGGGTAGATAGACTACGGGAAGGTCTAGCTGAAAGAAAAGGAACTTGAATCTTTTTGTAACATGATACATTGACATATGAATAAAATATTGTTGTGAGCATTCCTTCTTAGTTCCGTTTTCTGGGGAATCTTGTGAGAAGGAAAGGGCTGACCTTTCTCACAAGATTCACCCATTAATTTTTGTAGTGTGTTAAGTGTTATTCTTTTCCATTCCTACCTTGTTAACTCTGTTTGCTGAAATCACTAATGCGTTATTGGAATTCTGTATTTACTGCTGAAACTCTGTTTCTATTTAATAATCGCATTGTTTTAATAAATTCATTCATAGGTAATCAGTGATTATTTTAATTGGTGATTTGGTTTACAGAGTGAGTTTGTGAAGCATGGTAATCAGAAACAGGTGCTAAAGATTCCTGCTTGGGGAATAGGGTCCTGTTCTCTGTTATAACACAATTAATCTTTTCCTCTGCAGATTGATTTGTTTTCCTAGATTGTTCTTCTTAAAGTAATCCAAGATTCTTTTGATAATTGTCTACAATAGAGAGATTGTTTCTACTATAGCTCGGAGTAGAACTTGGTTGTTTAAATTAATAAGCAATTAAAGTGACCAACATCCTCCACAAGGAAACCCTTATTGAGGTCCCAGCACACCATATGCATATCCCTTTCTGCATTAATAGATGCTAGGTCCAACTATTGCACCACATTTTTATCCCAATATTTCCCCATATCCTTATTATCCATATGCATTGCCTAATGCTCTAGCCCCTCTGGCACCTGTGCCCCAACCGCACATGCCTACTCCTCCTCTCCCACAAAAACCACCTCCTTCGCAAGCCCAAGTGTATGCTCAACAGAGCAAACCCAAAACCCCCTAACCCCAAGAAAAGGAATAAGGGGGAGGGTAATCAAAAACATCAATCTCATGGTAATCAACGAAACTAGTGTCCTCCATCTAATGCCCCTTAGGGTCCTCCACCTAATATGACAACCCAGCAACAGGGCGGTCAACCCAAGAAAAACAAGGGTCTTTGTACAAACAAAACTTGTACTTTTTGTGACATATATGCTCATTCTACCCATGAGTGTCCTCGTTTACCTCATATGCATGAGGTATGGGAAGCTCAAGCAGCTTCTCCAGGATCACCACCCACATCTCCTCCTCCCCCTCTCATTTCATCTTATCCATATTACTTTCCAATCCTTTCCCTCACCAAGGATACATAGCTACCCAACATCCACAAAATCAGGCAGCTCAACTAGCTCCACCATCTAGTAACCATGATTATCTTATTCTTATGATGAATTCTAATGAGGTTAATATAGAGCAAGTTAACCTTCAGACTTGATCGCACCAATACGCGAGACATTCGCTAAGTCAACGACTGAGTCCCAAACCAAATTTTTCAACGAACATCTATTGTCACCAAACAATACCTTACAAATACCTAAAATTAAGGTCGAGCTGATTACCAACATTCCCAAAGGTCTTTTATGTCAAAATGTTTCTTCTAGAAAGTCTCGCATACATATAACATAGTAGATGACTTGGCTGAGTCCCCTACTTCAATGTCAATGGTGGAAGTCATCTAGACATTCCCATCCAAATGAAAATATATACTAGATGATTTGTGTGTTGTGGATCATCAAGACAATCAAATGATTGTCTTTCATGTTGAAAAGTCAAAAAATTCTCCCCTACCTTCATCCATTGCATTTCAAATACTAGTCTCAATTGGAAATGCCATTGTGCAATGGTGTATGATCAACAAAGGCACCTCCACTTTTGTGATGGTTGCGAGGGTTTGTAAGAAAATTAGTTCCCCTCACCTATCCCCATCCACCATCAATCTTTCGCCATTGGATGGTCATCCTTCAGAACCCCTTGGCTTATATCACAACTACCCTATCACAATTGCCTAAAAAATTGTTTCTATTAACACTGAGTCGTCAATGCTCCCTTAGCATATAACATCCTTTTGGGTCATATTTATACTTGTGCCATGTCAGTTGTGGCATCTTCAGTTCACCATAAGATGTGATTTAACCATAATGGAAAGATCATCACTGTTGATCAGTTTATGTACTATGATCCCAAAGCGCGGACTTCACCTCATTCCAACATTTCTTCCATGGGCATCACCCGATGCAATGAGTGCTAAGTGAACTATTCAAAAATCATGAGAAATTAGTCAGTTACGACTACCTCTCATGGAAATGGTCATACGTTTGAATGACTTACTTAACGCAGTTGAATCCCAAAAATGATATCTAATTTCTTCCATGGCCGACAATAAAAATGCCTCATACTTGACCAATGTCTCTCGCAGAGTCTACAAAGATTGCACTTTCCTTAGTACTTAGTATAGTTCACCAAATACACCTTTTGAGCCTAGCTCATCTAGTGTTTACATGCTCCAATTATCGTAGGCGACCTACAAATGATCAGATATGCCTTTGTAGTAGACTGCATCTCCATAGCTTGCTATTCCTAACTCAACCTTCCATCCTAGTACTACTCCTCAAGGATCATTTCCTTCTGTTGGTGTCTCTCCTAATCTATTTCTACCCAGAATCGTTCTCCCAGGGCTTAACAATCTTGGAGCAATTCCTCCAGGCCACTATCCTTCTACTCAAATACCTTTCTTATTTTGACCTCATGAAGTTTATTCTACAACTGTCATGGCAACGTTGATTCTAGCCAACATTACCTTGGGGATCCCAGTTTGGTACATTAATCCTCCCACAAGTAGTCCACCAAATCAACTCAAACCTTATACTTTTTTGACCTTGGTCTAACCTGTTGTTCATATCCCTGCCTTTACTTCACCTCTAGAGCAACCTTGACAAGGACCTACTACTATTACAAAAGCATCTAGCGAGGGGGGAAAACACCAGAAAAAGGGAACAAAATACAATCCCCCCCGAGCAACTCCAACTCCTCCTTATGCTTTGTGTGATGTTACCAATCATGCCACCAACAATTGTCTTGAGCTCCTTGATGCTAAGGATGTGGTTGATGATACCTTCCATAATTCTGACATTCCTATTATCTATGTCACATTACTTGAGTCAGTGAAGAAGAACCAATAATTACACACAAATCACTCATGTTATTTGTGTGATAATTATGGCCACTTTTCTCATCGTTTTCCCTGTCTTAAAATTTTTCATGATACACTTCAAGTACTGCACTAGTTATAAGATTCTCGTACTGAGTCCACATCTCCTCTACTTGCAGATTATGGTCCTACTTCTCCACTGGAACATAAGGTCTCCCAAACACCAATTGTGATTCCTCCCTCTGATCTCGATGACGTCAATGTCTTGGAACTCGAATGATGTCTCCTATTGTAATTTGTTTGAACCTTCTTCAACGAACACCCCTGTCTCAATATTGATAGATATCTCATCTACTAGTCATATCTCTCCCACCCTTAATGATGCGTATGTGAACCTTATATTTCATGAAGATGCCTCAGGTGGCTCTTCTTCATCATGTGGTCCTTAATCCTCTCATCCACCCATCTTCCATTCTGAGGAATACATAATGGAAGCTATGACAACTATTGATTATCCTTGGGATGATATGCACCATCGTGGGTACTTCCTTGTGCAACAAACCCTTGATCAATATGTGTGGAGTCCAAAACTTCATCCATGGTGAGGTCGATTAGTTCAGTCATCCCTTACTTTCAACCCACGAATTTGAACCACATACACGTTTTGGACATTACATTTCCACCAAATTTTTGTCTAAGGGGGCCTCCATATTTGAGATCTTAGGAGAAGCAATTATCCCCAACCCTCTTAGTTCATCTAGTAGTGTTGACACTAGTACCATTATTCTTCATAATTTATAAGAACCTGTAGAGACCCATATCGCTTCACATCACTCTTGGGATCATCCACTTACTCATCCCTCCATATTACCTCAACAACCCAATCCCTTAAACATTATTCTTTCTCAACCACCATGTTTTCTAGGTGAGTACCATTTTATTATATCTAAAGCCACTCTTCGGTATAGTGACACCATATATGAAAAACCAGAAATTTATTCCATTTGATTCATATATGAAGTCCCCAATGAGATTGGTAATCCACCATTTCCTTTTTGTAACTTTATCTACCAATTCTTTCCACAAGAAGACATCCATAACATCAACAAATGGCGAACGACATCATCAAAAATTGTTTAGTGTCAATTATTCTAAATACATTCTAAATACATCTTAAATGTCCATATCATGCTGGGGGCACCTATGCCCCTACATCTACTCATTATTCTCTTAAGGATCTTGCGCCAGTTGGGATAAATTCTTAAATCGCTTGTTTGAGGACTTGGAACATAATGGCACTACACAAAATCCTCCTACTATGGAGAACCATTCCCACCTTTGCATACCCAATCAATCCCCTTCACCACATATCCTAGGGGGAAGTATCTCATGCTTGGGGGAATGATGACACCCCTGACTACCTTTTCAATTGATTCATTTAAGTCTTGTCATAAACCCCAATAATATAGGTATGGTTGATTATCCTCTTACTTCTTTGATAGCTTGTCATATCGGCCTCCCTAGGAAGAAATGTACACATTGCATATTCTAAATTCTTGATGCCATATCTTCAAAAATTGTACTCTATCTGAAGCCACTGTTACCACCTAGTCCCCAAGTTTGACTTGGTGGGCAGGGATGACTCCAGGCCTCATATAATAGTTCGTTCCTATGATATTTTATTTCCTTAATTGTTCACCAGGAACCATTCTTCCAAGAACCATTAAGGCCATCTTTAGACAAGTAAGACCACATATCTGAAAGTCGTAGATCCAAATTCTGATGGTTGGTTTGTGTGCTGCAATATCCATAAGTTTTAGGCCCTTCTCCTCATCTCTAAATTATTGACAACTCACTATGAAAATGAATTAGATTTGGGGGAAAAATACCTTTTATAAGAAAAAACCTACTTTTTCTCCATCGATGATTATGATAAAATTGTAGCTCCATTTGAAAAACCATCAGCACCATTGGAAAGATATCACTAAGTTATTTGATGGGTCTCACATTGTTTTTGGCAATTTGACACTTCACTGAGAAACTATTTTTTCCATGAGGTCTCACTTTGTCGCCTCTTAAAATTGAATTCCTTAATTTGGGCCACCCATTCTCTATTACCTCTTTACCTTAGCATTCCTTGACTCAAATGTCAATTTTAGTCATCAATAACTATCATTTACTCATGTTTTATGGTCCCCCCTAGGCCTCCCCCATGTGGCAACATCATCGAGTCACCCTTGTCAAAGCATTAGAGGTGATTCACCCTTATATTTATGGAGTCTATTCCAAGTCCTCTTATGTCTTGTTACAATGTTTCATACATCTTCATGTCACATCCCTCCCATTTTACTCATATTTGGCCTCCAACACTATTGCTTTATCTTTGTTGAACCCTCGCTTGACTCATTGACCATCCCCTCCAGAATCGAGTCATTCACTATGAGATAAACCATCCTTCTTATGCTTTGACAAGGGAATTCATCACTCATCCACTGATCTTGTTTTCTTCCATCATCATTCGTAGTGTTATTCTATCAATTAGTCTACTATGATTCATCGTGCCTTTGTTAAGGATTCCTTATTTCCTTAACACTTGCAAGTCCTCTTCTATTAACCTTAGCACATTTATTCGAGAAGAGTGGTCTAGAGGGTAGTGTACTTTGGTTCTAGCTTCCATATTTGTTTGGTACTGTGAATCAAGAAAAGGAGTCATCATTTTCCTTTCACTTGGTTGTTTCTCACTTCCTTAACACCAACTCCTTACCACATGATTGAGATCCATATACTTGACAGTTCGGTAATCCAGAGAATTGTCCCAGTCATTCCCTGATGTGTATGAGATGTTCCATACCTCATGAGGGGATAGCCCTTCAGTTAGCCCCCCACATGCCTGAATGACCACAAATCTTGATCCAAGCCTCAGATGCAGTTCTACGAATGTGATGGGTTCGATTTCTGCCACTTGCAACACCCACATAACACATGTCTCCTTGAGATGATCCATTCAGATCTTCAGAGCCCTTTCCTATTTAACGGGACTTCTTTGGTTGTGATCCCCCCTGACCATGTCAGCTTGAGGGACATTATGTCTCATGTACTCAGATGTTATTGTATCCAATCCTCGCTTATGTTTTTCCAAGCGCATTATGTATATGGGATCCATTGTATTACTTTTTGTCCCATGATGCTAGTGTATCATGTATCATGTACTTTGTCGCCCAACAATATCTTGACAGGTATGGGTATGCCTCCCCAACCTCCTTTAAGATAATGTACTCTCTCACATAAAAAAACACTTCTATGAGTTTAGTAGGTATCACCCCCTCCATTATTTGTCTTTATTTGACTTGCTTCAGTTCTTTCTCTCTCTCCTTGACTCCCCTTTTAGTGTCTCATGGAAGTGTAATCTACAATGTATTTTGGTAAAATGATTTTCTCCTAAACACATACACACGGGAACAAGCTATTATCACTAGAAAATGATCACCTAGCAATTTCTAAATAGTTGGATCCGAGTACACCAAGTAGATTTAATTTTAGCATAGTAAAATCACTTTCACTTTGAAAAATAATTTAGTAAACCACTTTTATTAAGTTATTTTCTGATTTAAATAAAAAAACCTATGAGAATAATTAGATAAACATTATTTATTTAATTTTATCTAGAAATAATTATTAAATCATTATTTAAAAATTATTCCTTGACACATTTGACTAAATCCCTTAAGAATAATTAAATAAATAACTATTTATTTCATTTTCCTTATTTCTGTTATTGGAATATTGTTGAATCGCTATTTAATAATTATTTCGATTTCACAATTTTTATAATTGTTGCAAAATAATGAATAAATAATTTTATGTGTTAATTATTCTAAATAAATATATTTAACCATTTAAATGTTTTTTAGCTCTCCAATGAATATAATAAAGTATTCCAAGCAGTTAAATATTGGTTTTTTTAATATTATTTTATTATTCTTCATTTTGAATATTAACTTAATACTTTGTTATAAAGAGTAGCCTTTATAATTCATTCTTGACCATGATCATAGTCATCGTCACCATTATCATCTTTTTTCTTTGAGATCCCATTCGAGTTCTCCACATTTTGTCTGGGTTTCTTCACATATTGGGAGAGAAGATCATTTTCTAAAGCATCAAGGATATCAAAGGACCCATCCCATGGAGGGGGACTGACAGAGCAATCTGTAGATCTTGTTAACTAGGTATTTTTAATAAAGAATTTATTTAATTAAAGTCCTTCCATTTGGGTTATTGCATTGGATATTTTTACTGCTACTTTTTATTATGGATAATCTATACTTTTATTCTAGTTTTTTAATTTTTATTGCAAATCTAAATCGCAATCAACCATCAACTTGTTGTTAGGGTCACTTGTCACCTAGTGACTTAAGTGAAGTTTTTTTGTCACACCTTCCAAGAAATTTCATTATTAGAGTGAAAGATTTCTACAATCTGGGGTTTGCAATGTTATTTTCATAAAAAATAGCTCTTACTCCATTAAACAATCTAGAAATAACAAACTATATGTATCTATTAACTCAATATTGAAGCTTATATAAATATAAAATTGATTGTTTTCATCATTGTGACACTCAACATTTCTTTTTGTTTCAATTTTTTTTTTTTTTTTTGGTTTAGTATTCATATGTGTGACAAAGGATCAATGAAATTAAAATGGTATTTTGGTATAAAATGACAATTTAAAATGAGAAAATTACATCATTTGAAAAGAGAGTATGTATCATAATTCTTTGAGAGGAGAAGCTAAGGAGACATTTTGGAAGCTAAACCCAATACCTTTTGTAAATAAAACTATTTAAAAAAGGAATAAATTTTTGTGGATCATGTTTAGATATTTCCTAAATAGAATAAGAGAGTTTAAGGACAATTTGTACTTGCCTTTTATAACAAAGAACTTTATTAATAGGAGGTATTCATTTCTACCACAAGTAAATATGTCATAAGTTATGTAACCCATGACATTTCACACATGTTTTCTCTACGTTTATAATATGATGTTATTGATCAAAGGAAAAATTGTTATCATGACAAAAGGTGTCTGAAAGACAAAAGAGAATTGTAGAAGGGATGCTTAAACTTGAATGTGGAGGTAAATTGAGTCAAATTAAGCCAATATATTATCATCACACATTGGGGTTGATTATTGATAACACCTAACAGCCAAAGATTACATTGAATCAAGTGAGTGAGAAAAAAGGGGTAAAAGAGAAAACCATTTAGAAAATGTCTGTAAAAAACATAGGATTTCTAGGAGTACAAGCATGAAATACCGAATCAAATTGAAGCACTTGAGTGGAACTAGCATAATAAGAAAATCATAATTGATGACATGGCTTATGCACTACAATCAATAGATGATATTCAAAGTAAATTGAAATGAAGGATTGATTGATTGATCAAGATCAAGAAAAATTGAGAGAAACAAGATCAAATTGATGTCATGCTTCACACAAAATTTGTAGCCAAGGTCCATGCACTTTATGACAGAGAGAATTTAATAAAAAATATGAATACAATTTTTGATATAGATGAAGTCGTCCAACTATTTGATATAAGTTATAAAATACATGAGCTACTAGAGAGATTTATGCAACATATGATATAGAGTATCTTATCCAAAAGCATGATGCATCGAGTCATACAAATACATCATGCAAATTGTTAATAAAATTTATTATACACAACAAATATTACAAGTGGCTAATGTTCATTGTGAAACAAAAGGCTGGATGGATATAGAACGACATATTTGTGAGACAAACAAGCACATAATAACACAGATAACATCAAGAAGTGTGAAGAAGAAAAAGAGCAACATCAAGAGATTTCCAAGATGTTTGTTATAAATTTGGAAGGGTTATCATTCAATAGAAATTAACATGACTAGATATATGATAAAAGAAAAAATATGTGTATTCTCGATTAATCAAAACCAGTTATGCTTATAAGTGCAACAATTCTTCAATATTTGTAGAATCTTGGTAACAAGTGCCAACATTGTCAAAGATTCGATGAGATGGAGAATCATTATTTTGATATCAATCATTGTATTCATTTCGAAAAGAAAAATAACATATCATAGACATGTTCAAAGCATAAATAAGTTAAAATAGAAATCCAATTTTAATTGTTAAATTTTTGGATATAGAATGAAGACGTAAATAAACTACACAAGTCTTATCACCTAGCCAAGGAAATCGTAAAGAAGAAAAACAAACAAGGAGTGATTGAAGCAAGAAAATATAATGTAGTTATTTCATATGATTTTGGATATGATCCAGATCCACTATATATGTTTTGTAAAGTTAACAATGATAATATCCACACCTCAAGTAGGGGATAACATTTATTAAAAGAAACTCTACAAAATCTTCAAGTGAGGAGTAAAATGATGGGAAAAATTTGTTTAATGGTAAACATCCATTACATTATTCAAATCAAATTAGTTAGTGGTCATCCAAAACCACCACATTTTTCAAGTAAAAATGGTTAGGAGTATGCCATAAACAACTAGTATCAATGGAAGGTGGCTAGTGTTTACCGAAAAAACCACCAAATAAAGTGAATATAGTTAGTGGTAAACTAGAAAAAACACCATATGAAGTGAATATTATGAGTGATAAACCAACAAAAACCACCACATAAAGAAACAAAAAAACCATAAATCATTGCAGAAAAAAAGAATCCAAAGGTCCATCTTGGATCTTTTTAGCCATGAATTATTGAAAAATAGAGGAATCCAAATTCCAAGTTTGGATCACTTAAAAAAACTTTTAACTTGCACTTAACAGTGGGGAATCTCATATATTAGGCTTTAAGTTTGTAACTCTTATCAGTCAATCCAAAATTCAATCAACATTTGGAAATTCCATGATACTAACCAGTCTCTTCAAAATCAATGATAATTAGAAAGAATCAATGTTTTCAAACATGATTATTGTTCACTTCTAGAAATTGATGGTTTTTTGAAGTATATCTTCATTGAAGTATACACCAACAATTTTAGATTGAATATTACAAAATTTATTGGAACAATTATTTACAATTGCAACTAAAATGAAGAATGTTGCACTACGAGTTCTTGCATAATCACAAAGTCCTATACCACTTCGATATGATTTTTAAATAATTTATTTGGTGAGATGTTGTCACGATCTAGTGAAGTGTTGTAGTGAGATCAAGATCTAGAATTTTGATACTCATATACCATAAATTTATATCATGAGATAAAAATAATATGTTGAAACTGACTCAAGTATTTTTCACCATTTATAAGCTAGTCTAAATTACACTTAAATACTAACGTCCAATTTTTTAAAATAATATTTTAAAATATATTCTAAAATATTTTTAATAATCATTTAAAATATAATATTGTCACTCCAAATTTTACATTTATTACAAATTTAAATATATTTCCAATATTAACTAGTTCCGTAAACTCATGAAAACTAGATATGTTTTGAAACAGAATCTAGTTTTAATATAAAAAATTGAAGAAAACGAGTGCTACTGCAATGATATTTTTCGATTTCGGGAATCACTATATCGTATTGTAAATATAACTTCAAAATTGCAAAAAGATATTCCTAATACCACGAGTGTTAAAGCTAAGGAGTTACTTTTTAAAATTCCTGATTAAAATATTGCTCATTAATTTTTAAAATTTTAATTACAATAATTTTATTTGTGTGTTTCACAATAGGTATTTACAACAATAATGCACAAGAATTAAACCACCGGAATAAGATAGGAATTGAATTAATGACTTAACATTTAGTAGTGCCTCACCATGGAATAAAATCAACATCTCTCCTATACCCTATGGTCTTAATAACAATTTTATAAAAATTTAAGAAGATAATAGCAATTCATATAAATTTATTTATTCATATTTTTTTTGTAAGCTTGGTAGGACTACATCTTCACCATGATCGAGGAAGGGAATTGAACAGTGTTTTCACCCTCTATCCAAACCGATGAATTTTCATCAAGGAGTGCCTTAATAGTGCATGTGATCTCCATCTATCCAACCTAGTGAATTGACATCAAGAAGTGTCTTAACATAGCACCTGATCACCATGTATCCAAAAGCCCATGAACTTATTTATTCATAGCTTGTTTTAAAGATTAAGATTTTGTTGTTTGTAATATTACTTATATTTTAAATATGATTATTTAGAATGAACATTTTAGATAAAATTATTTATATGAATTTTAATTTTAAATATTATCATTTATAATTTAGTTATATGATATTGGGCTATTTGTGGTGTAATTTATTTCAATTTAAACTGCTATTATTTATAATTTAATTCTGCAATATTTTGTTGTTTTTGAATTCTTAAATATAATTATTTATTTAAAAATCAATTTAGCTGTAAAACAATTTATTTTATATGAATTATTTGAAATTAAGGAAAAACATATGTTATATAATATTTTAAAAAGGAGTTGTCTATAGTGTTACTTTTTGGACTTTCCCGAATTAGACAGAAAATTTTGAGGTCAAAATATTGATTTGTTGTTATTTAATTGGGGTTTTGAATATAATATATATATATATATATATATATATATATATATATATATTATATATATATATATATATATATATATATATGGATTCAACGCCCTCAAAAACCCTAGGGCACTTGATTGTGCAGGTTACCCATGAAGCTTGTGATTTCAATAAATTCCTATCTGGTTTCAGAGAAATTAGACTACAATTTGAGGTGAAATTTTGATTTGGGTTATTTAAATTTGGTTTTTGACTCTATATAATTTGATGAAGATTTTGATCTCTGTTATTTAAATTTGGTTTTTGACTTATATATAGATTGAGTGTCTTGAAAAACCTCTAGGGCACTTTATTGTGTAGGGGTTACCCATCAAACTTGTGATTTTAATAAATTCCTACTAGATTTTAGAGAAATTAGACCAGAAAAGCCCAGCAGAAAAAATTAAAAAAAATCTCACTAAAAACAGATCTATTTGAAAAATAAACATAAATAAATCAATTATATTGCCTCGTGATTGTTCATCTATCTAAAATATCAAAATTAAACCAAAAATAACATCTATGTAAAATATCAAAATTAAACCAAGGGTATATTAGATATTTTTTTTCGACAAAGTATAAGTGGGTAAACTACATTTTTTTTTTTCCTTTTAACTAATCAACATGGAGATTTGAAGCTCATGTTTCTAGTTTCGACAATTTCACACATCTAAAATTATTAATTGAACTACAACTAGACATATAATTAGAAAATCATTAATTTAAATTACAATATGATTAGAAGCAACTAAAATTATAAAATAATAGTTAAATAATGTATTTGTTTCCTCATATATATATATATATATATATTATATTATATATATATATATATATATATATATATTATATATATATATCCATCTTAATTATGAGAGATAAACCTAACTGAATTTTAAATAAATCTATTTATATTCCATATAAAGTACATATCTAAGGAAAAAATACTAATTGTAAAAAAAATTTAAAATTAAATCAGGTAAAGGAATGGCAATATTTCACAGACTCATGTCAAATTAAGCCTAATCAACCATATAAACAACCAATTTTAAACTTACTCCAGAGAACAACCATATTTAACACACCAATTTAATATATATAATTAATATTAATGTTCAAAGTAAACTATTATTACAACATTACTTATTTTTACCACACCACCCGCCATTCAAACTACCTTTTACATACGGTATACCTTGATTTTTTCCAATCAATTTTCTTATCTCGTAGTCATCTTTAATAACTTCTCACAGTCAAACATGCACACTTAACTGTACATAGCATCTTAAATCGGCACACCGTTCATCCGTTGATCTCCTAATGGGCCGTTCTCTCCTCGTCTGGGTTGTCATTCTCACGAATCACATTGTAAGCAAAAGCACCGAGTAATGCTCCTGTTATGGGCGCTAGAATGTACACCCATATCGCCTTGAAGTTTCCAGAGGCAATTGCAGGGCCAAGACTTCGCACTGGATTCATGGACGCTCCAGTGTAGGGCCTGGTCAATGGAAAAATTCAAACATTTCACCTGATTTGAATAAAGGAATGGAGTAACTTGAGGAGTTTCGATAATAAAAAACACATAATTAAATTATCAATAATTGAATGGTTATTATAATATCATTATCATTACGCTGAAATAAAGTTGTTCAGTATCACTGTAGCGCCCACTGCTATTCCGGCCAATTCACCGACCTACGTCACAATTAAAAAAACTGTTAACGATAATTTGTCATACTCACCGCCATTGAAACCAAATTCAGTTGGCTATTGAACCCTAATAAAATAAAACATACTAGGTTTCAACCACTAAATTACAATCCATCATACGCAAATGATAAAATCTGTATTAAAAGAAAAGGGCAGTAATCTGAAGAATTTAACTGCACGCGTGTCGGTCGAGACGGATATGACCACGAACATGAGAATGAATGTTATGATGAGCTCCAATGAGAACGCCTGAGAGTAGGATCCAGCTGGAACCGTCACTCCACCGTGCATGAATGGATTGAATATTCCCTTTAGTGTAAAACATGCACAGATAGACCCCAGCATCTGTGCCACTATGTATGCTGGCACCTGTGAATGAGGGAAGGTGAGGATGTAATATTGAATATTTATAATTACTTCTAATTGGTATTCTGGAAAGACGAGGAAATACAAATTGGACCTACAAAGTAACAATATAGGTTGTGACTTTTTTAATTGTTCAACTCTATTTGATTATAACTATATTTGATTATTACAATGAATTGGGTGAAGGGTATTTAAGTTTTTTGGATCAGTTATTTACATAAAATAACTTAATATATATATACTGTAAATTCGACTTATCTTAAAATATAACTTAACTCAAAATCACTTTACTTGACTTAATTGAATTACTCTCCTAATGCCTGAAAAATTACAATTTCTAACAAATTCATATTAGATTTAATATTAGATTACATATTTCCTATGTCTAATAGATATATTGAATCTAGGTTGTGTATAGATTCAGTGCACCTAATACTTATGAACATGTATTGATTCCATGCTTCGTGTATCTAATAATTTTAAAACAAAATGAGAAACCTATTCAATATTTTTTATCTAATCCATCAATATCAGTATATAGGAGAATCTTTAATGATACAATCTATAACAGATAAAGTCAGACAGTCCTAAGGAACATTAGCTTATGATTAAGACCCAAAACTGTGCATGACTATGAAACAAGCTCTCTCTAAGCTGTAATACCTAACCTAAGGACACTTACGATTTTGACCTTGTTGCTCGGAAACTGAAATACAAGAGGATATTATTATAGAATTATCCCTAAGCTGTAATACCTAACCCAAGGACACTTACGATTTTGACATTGTTGCTCGGAAACTGAAATACAAGAGGATATTTTGTACAATTTTCGATAAATTTGAAGATTTTATGCTAGTAAATGTGAGGAACAAACTTGAGTCCACGGAAAATGGCGGAAGGAAGCGAAGGCAATTGTAACAGCCGGATTAACATGCGCTCCAGATACGTGGCCCGTTGAGAATATAACAATTGTAACCACCAGACCAGCAGATGCAGCCAGACCCACGAGGGCTAATTTGCCTCCAGTCTTTTCGTTCACAACAGATGTACCAGCTGCTGCAAATATGAGAATGAATGTTCCTAGGAATTCTGACGCAACCTTCAATTCAAACAGAGGAAAATTTTAATTAGCCGTTATTTCACTTCTCACTTCTCACTGTTCATTCGTGAACCCTACCAAATCCACAATGAGGCAGCATATTTCCTAAACTATCACAGCATAGATACATTTTATCGTCTATATATATAACTTGCCTTTGTTTTTGCAACGAACTAACA
>APFE030958951.1:162226-195897 GCA_000404065.3 Pinus taeda
AAAAATTACAAAACTGACTCAATTACAAATTTCTAAATTTAAAAAAGCAGTTATCTATAATTAGACTTTTTGGAGATTCCGGTGACGGAATCCGGCGAAGAAATTGAGGTGAAATCTTGATTTGTTGCAGAAAATGGTTTTTTAACTGCATATTTGGATTCAGCACCTTGAAAAACCCTTGGGACGCTTTGATTGTGCAGAAACTAGCTATCAGACTTGCTATTCAAATAAATTGCTGCCAGATTTTGACACGAAAAACCCATCGGAAAAACAACTACTTAAAAAAAAACCAACTAATCTAAATATTATTAATTATTTTAAACCATGTCATGTCATGTCATATATATGTAATCTAGATTACACATTTAGTACCTCCAAAACACACATATATATATATAATCAACCAACCAAATAATTAACTAATCTTACACATCTTAAATACAACAAATCTGCAACTCAACTGCCAAATACTATTACCAAAATTGCAATCGAAATGCTAACAGAAATAACTTGAAAGTTCAACTAAAACAAATGCCATAAACTGCAAATGATCATGAAAACTCCAACCAAACCGAATTCTCTTCTAATTGACCTTCCAACGTTGCCAAATTTCAACTGGGGTAGTGAACTTTGCAACTCAAGCTCCTGTTGCACATATTTGGAGAGGGATAATCTTAACTCTAATGACACAATGGATAATCATACCATCTAATGACATTGCCAGTCGGAAAACTAATGAGACACACAAATCTACATCGTGCAAACAGCCCCAAACGGATATATGTAATTCAGACCGATCTCTTTAAGAGATTTCAAAGGAAAAATCTCATCAATATACCTTTCTGCAGAGCGAAATTACTGAAGGGCGTTGAAGAAAGGGCTCGGCCTTCCTCCAAACCTCCGGAGGCACACAATTGCAGCGATCAATTTTGACAGTAAAACAGTTGCACCCATCAAATAACGGTTTCACATGCGAGACACGATTCTTGTACTTGAAGCCGAAGAGAGGAGCCCCTGGAGTTGACGACGCAGATTGAATGGGAGTACTATTCCCAGAATCCATGAAATTCAAGTGCGACAATCCAATCAAAATTACGAATTCCCGTGTTTTTATTTGTTGAGAACAAGCTGAAGGCTTCTCTCAATATCGCTGCTACATTTCTGTACTGATCGTTACCACAGACGAGATATAGAAAACAAATTTACACCTACGTGGCGCTTTTTTTTTCTATGTTTTTCTAGTCAATATGTAGCAAAACTGAGGCAACACACAGTCCGGAGTATTCAGGACACACAATTGCACATGGAAAAAATTCTGAATACAACACTGCACAGGGTCCCTAGCTGCGGAATAAACTATGTCGCTCTATATATACGATACTCAAACCAATGAGCATACGGAAACTAATCCCCACTAAGGCAATTGAAATGTTACATGCAAAGCTCAGTTCCCTGTGAGCAATATTTATAATTGCTGCAAAGCATCCAGAATATCCCAAAATATTCCATGTCAACGCAGCACAGTGAATGCTTGCCCGGGCAATAGAATTATTTTGGAATCTAGAATCAATTGAATGCGAATGGAGTTTTTGGCCATTTTCTCGTCAACCCTTCTGGGTGGACAGTATTCATTTGGAATCTAAAGTGTAATTAATTTATTTTTGTGTTTGGTTGGGTTAGATCTTAATTGGAAAAATTATGGTTTTAAGTTATTAAGTTTATATAGCGGTAGTTGTTGACTTTATAATATTTTGGATATTAAAAGAATATGAGTAAGCCAAACAATTAAGTTTCTTCAGGTCTTTAATAGGGTTAGAATAAGTCTAAATATATAATTTTTATAAAAATACAGAGAATACATTTTTATATCCTGCATATTTTAAAAGTTTTTAATCACAATTTTTTTTAGAATAGAAAATACAATCTATCGTTTACACTCAAAATATTATTTAAGTATTACAATCTCCTGTAAAATTTGTGTTATCGAATTAATATAAAAAATAACAAAATAACAAAATAAAATATAAAACAAAAAATTCATTCACTAATAAGCATATATATACCAGTGTGATTCATAATTGTTAAATGTGTACTAAGAGACACTATGTGGAGTAAATCTTAATTTAATGGCTTTTAATCATGAGAGAAGAAGTAGACGATATTTAGGCCAATATATTATAATTAGAAAATTATTTATATTAGTCTTGCTGTAGTATTTATTTTTTCCAAAAGTACGCTTTAATGGTTATTTTATGTATAGTATATTTTAGGAAATAATTTTTTCATTATAAAGTCATAATAAGTTTGTTAATTTTTTTGTGTAAATGCATTTTGAATCCTAAATGGATTCAACACCTTGAAGAATCCGTAAACACCTTGAACACTCAAATTATACATATTAAACAATTTAAAGTCAAGTTCTTAAAATCTCTCCTAGAATTTGCTTAAACTTAGCTAGAGAAAATGTTGTCAAAAAAGCCATTTTTTTCTATAAAATTGACTACATTTTAAAAACAACAAAATTTACCTTCATATATCTTGGATATATTATTCACCTTATAAAAATCAAAATTTTATATACTAATTCAATATTTCTTTTTTGTATGTTTGGCATGACTACATCTTCATCATGTCTAATATATCACTAAAGGTGGGGTTGAAAATTTAGCTGATAACTTCACCATCAATAATACTTTAACACCTAAGTGCGTAATAAGCACTGTCACTATCTATGCTCCCATGAACATGCTATTTAATATTTAAATTTATAATACATTTTTAAAATAAGAATAATAATTAATTCATATAATAATATATAATACTTTTACCACTGAGAGATCAATGACATGCTAATTTATATTTCAATAAATATTTTTTAAAAAAAAAATTTTAAAATTGATAATAATATAATAACTTTTACAACTGAGGCAGTTACCCGTCCATTAAACTAAATTTTTGACTAAGGTTACAAATGATTTATAGAGCTTAACCTACTGATCGGCCACAATGGTTGTCTCATATAATAGCCTGTTGATAACAAGGTTATTTGCTCTATCATCGCCGTAAACTTTAATGGAATGAGTTTTTGCATTTAATAGTATATATTAAATAATTAAGACATTTTTATATATTATTGTGAATAATGTTTATTTCAAAGTTTTAACCGATGGTTTTTTTATTAAATTATCTATACTAATTATAAAAATTAATAAATTATTATGTTATTGATATTTCATTTTATTATAAATTTGCTATAAAAGTAAAAGATTGATTATTTACTTTAAAAATATATGATAGTTTATAAAAATAATAACAATTTATTATTGCATAAAATAATATAATATTTAATTATGGTAAATTAATCGTGATATTATTTAAACTGGTTAAATAATTAAACATCTAAACTAAAAATCCTTCGACGACAACAGTTGATCACACTGTCATAAATCACAAATTTCCTCGATATATGTTAACTTATACCGGTCTTATACATTAAATTATTTGGAAAAAACCATCTTGTACCATCTTTAATGTAGTTTGTTGTTTTCCTTTTTTATTCAAAAATAAAAAATATAATCGTTGAGCTCTTTTCATCTTTAATGCGTGTTGTTTTTTATTTTTTAATAAAAATTTAAACCTTTTTACGAAGGTTGATTTAATAGTTTTATTACAATTTTAATCTTAAGTATAATTTTTTTTTTTACTAAAGATAATTGGTGGAAATGTATTTTTTTAACTCTAAGAGATTTTATTAATTTAAATGAAATTTATATTGTTGAAAATAGTTCTACCTAATTTTTTCGACTTTATATTTATCATATTTTTTGACCGAAGAAAAAAGAAAAACATCAAGATTTATGACAAGTTTCCAATACAGATGTAAAAACCAAAAACAACCAAAAGCAACCAACAATAATTAGGGTTCAAAAGAGAAGACATATAAAACCAAAAGCAAGCAACAACAATTAGGGTTCAGAAGAGTTGACTTGGGCAAGGTTCTCCTATATAGTACCATGAGACGAAAGAGGTTAAATTTGCACTAAACATTCATTTCCATGTGTGCAAGCCTCCCCTCACAGAATTCTGTCTTCTCTAGAATTCTTCTTTTACCCCTCACTAAGGTGGAATTCTTTCTTCTCTAGAATTCTTCTTTTACCCCTCACTAAGGTGGCCAATTGATCGTGCATTCTCCAATGATTGCTTTGTGCATCTTTTAGGAATTCTATTACAAATATTCCTCCTCGTGTCTATCATGGCTAAGCTACTCTAGTAACAGTGTGACTCAATTAAGATAATGGTCAAATACATCCGAAGGAGTCAATATAAAAAGAGAAACATGTATCTATATGGGGTGATGGTTAATAACCTCCCCCAACCCTTCGTCACCCAAATCATGAAATTTGAAATGGCCCCACAGGCCCAAACCCATCCCACTCCACCACAAAAATGTTGCATGGCTTGTCTAACAAGGCTCAATCAACGCTACACCACCAAAACCCTAGGCTCATATTAGTTACACTACCCTACAAAGGAGTCACACCAAACCTGCATTTCCTAAATAATCACTACAATAAAAAAATGGAAATAATCATCCAACAAACTTCTCCATGGGTCAACAATTTACTACCATATAAAAACCTAACATATAACTATATGAAAAAGACAAAATTCAACCCCTCCAAATGCCAACACTTCATACCTCAAGGTAAACAAGAGAAAAAGCCAAAACCCTTTTTTCTAGAACCCAACCCCAAACACAACTCACCAATGGATCCCAACCCAATGCACAACTAGCCAAGGTAATGACAGGTCTCTCTTTCTTTTGTTCAGGACATTCCTAACAACTTGAAAAACTAACCTTGTAGATTACATTTGTATTTTAAACCCTATGACACCCATTTTCTATCCAGAACATAGCGGAAAACGCAAAAGTACGAGTAAGGAAAAACATCCTTGAAACACAAACATAAAAAGAGAAATCAACAAATCAACAAGCTCTTATCATCTAGAAAAGAGGTTTATCTTTCGACTCTAGCCCAACTCCCACTAGGCAATGTATCCCTAGCTTTGGTGTCCCTTCTTCACTAAGACATGAGCCTATATGACCACTTGTAATACCCAGATCCCAGACCTACTTCTTTGTCACGTTCATAGCTCGCCTACCACCCTTGAAGAGTCTGTAGACTTTTGTACGAAAAATACAAGCGCATTTCAGCTTGTGCATATAGGAAACCTACACAAGCTTATTTAGATTTCCCTCAAACCATCTATTTCTCATGAGAGAACACGAATGAAAGTCAATCTTTCCAGAACCAAGATTTAAATGCCCTATCATCTTCCATGTAAATCCATCTACTCAACACAACCATACATGGCATCATAACCATATATGGCATCATAAGGCCAAGCCACTAATACATATTCTCCCCGGGCCATTTTCTCCCCAGGCCATTGAAGTGATGAAAACCTTAAAATTCCCAATGTGCACCCTATCCTCCCCCCATTATGAGTTCATATTTTTAAATTTTGAAAATCATGAATTTTTTTATTGTTTTAAAAATCATAACTATTTTAATTTAATTCTTTGAAAACATTTTTCAAACATTTTTAATTGTTTTTACCCGTCATAACTATTTCGATTTAATTGTTCAAATCATATTTAGGATCCAACTCTATTCTCTCTCACCTTCATGTTTAAGATCCAAGTCCCTTCTGTCTCCGTTAAAACAATAGGATCCAACTCCCTTCTCCATCTCCTTTATGAATTCCCTGTATCTATATTTATAGTTATTTTGATTTGATTACTCGATACATTTTAATATAGAGCTTATTTTTCTATATCCCTTTTGAAATCCCTATATTGATATTTATACGTGTCCGTAGATAAATCAAACACAAAATTTAATATCTATATACAAAACTATCTTAAATATAGTTTTGTGTTTTTTTTATCATTATTTATATTCAAAGTAATTTGGAAACTTTTAATATATATAATTTATTAGAATATAATATAAACTCATGAAAGGTAAGAAATAGAATTAGGTTTAGTATAACACATTTGTTTTGATGTAAACATGGACAAAAAATTATTATTACTTGAAAAACTTATTCACAATGAATAGGATATTGTGTACAAAATAAAATGTAGTAATTGAAAAGTTTTAAAATATAAAAAATTATAGAATTTTTATAATTGTGTGAAATGTCGGATTTTTTTCAACAATGATATGTGTTTTTTATACAACTATAATATATATGTTTATTCTTAGCTACAAGTCTAGTAGTCTAATAATATAATTTTCATTAAAGAATGGTAACTACATGGGTTTGAAAATTTATAATGTTAATTCATAATATTTTTTAAATCACTAAGTTCATTATATCTTTAAATTACAAGGATGAATTGCAACGCTGGTTATGTTAGTCAAGATATGCAGGTTCTCACTATCTAAATTTTTTTATTTTTATTTTATTTTTATTTTTAATTATACACATAAATTATTTTAAAATGATTAAGGGATAAAAGTTATAGTAAGAATACAATAAATATTATTATTATTATTTTCAAATAAATATTTGGAATTTTGATAGTTTACTTTATATGTATGTGTAGTTGAATTATTAATAGATTTGTGTATATTTAAAAAAAAATAATGTAAAAAATAGAGATATTAAGAGATTTTTAGAAATGGAGATTATGATGTATTTGCAACCTAAATCACTACATTTCTCATTTCAAACCTACATTTGAGGCAACGAAATAAAAAGCAAGTATACTAAATTTGTCACTCTTACTTGAAGAAAATTTGAATGAAAAAAAATGTGCTCTTACCTTTGTGACTAAGCATTCACAAGGTAGGTCTAATAAGAATGTTTCAAAGGAATCATTTAGGAATTTAATGTTTCAAAGGAATCATTTAGGAATTTAATGTCTCATAAAAAACATGTTTACCTAGCACAACAAACCTTCCAAGGGTTTTCTTGATCTCCTAGTGGGATTAGTTGGAATTATAATTTGTTGAATATTGACTGCAAGTTCCTAGAACTTGGATGTGGTTAAGGGATGTAACCCAAGTGTTACACCCTAGAGCAAGCTTATAGGCATTGGTGGCAATGAAAAATACTTTGAATTATTAACAATAACCCATCGATGATATATGATGTTTATAACTATGTATATCGGAACCATTAGCATTTTTTACTCGTAGTATCAATCTGAAGGGTGTGGACATGGTCAGGGAAAGAAACATGAATCTTATTCCCTAAAGGAAGCTTTTAACCATCTAGTGCCAAGTATGATGCCTCAAATAAAAGAATAAAGCCTTTTGAGGCTATCACTCACAAATTATTGTGGATGTTGATGCCATTAGGCAGGTCTTAGAAAACGGTAGCATCCTAGGGTACAAGAAATTCTCTAGGGAAGAGGGTGACACCTTAGGTTATAAATAATTCTTGGAGTCATTTAAAAAAATAGATAATGATTTGAAACACCGCACATTACCTCTGGGTGGTTTCCTTTCCCTTTGGAAAATATGTTAGTGATGTCCCAATTTTTTAATCATTGGTCATGTGTCTCAAGGCCTTGATATGGTCAAGAGGGAAAACTTAAGGTATAAATAAAGTAATCATCTATCCATAACCCTGTCCACTTTAGAATCTAACTATGCCTACATGTTCATTTTACTTGAGGCCACTAATTCCATTTACCATTAGGGTCTTGTACCATGACCACCTTCACACTAAGGATATATGCATTCCTTCAGACTCCATAACCTTTGCCCCTTAGTGCTCTCCCTTATGGCCTTCATCCATCCTTATCCCCTCGACATGAAAGTTTCATTACTACCTGATGCAAGAGCATGAAAATTGGAGGGAAAAAACTTCAAACTTATTCCAAAAATACAAAAAACTCTACAAGCAAAGGAGTGGGATCCTTTAGCCATAAATTTCCATGCTTTTCTAGTTAACCATAGAGATAGAATCTAGGAATAAATCATGATGTAATAAATGTTAAATAGTTAAGTTTTAGTGGAGGTTCTCGAGGAGAATACCTCATTGAATAAATAGGAATAGTTAGCATAGTGGAGGTTCTCGAGGAGGATGTCTCACAGAACTGATAGTTACAATAAATTTAAGCTTCTGTTCCAGGATTTGGTTGTTAAAAGAAAAAAGTTTATATGTAACTTTTATATTATTGTAAAGGGATTTGGACCGCATGCTTTTATCACATATTTCTCAATGGAAGAGGTATTTTCTCTGTGTATTGGTTGATCTCGGAGGCGTGGTGACCTCTGAAATCCCTTTGTGCTTCTAAGCTGTATTTTCGAGTTAACTAGTGTTTATGCATGTATTAGTTTCGTTTCTTTTCTTTTGAGTCTTATTAATAGTGATTTGGGCTTGTTTTCAAACTAAAACTTTGGTTGAAGCCTATTGGAGTGGTTTTTAGCTTGCGCTATATCCCTTATATGCATTGTTGAGTTTTGCAGGCGAAAACTCTGTTTTACACTGGAAACCGGTGAAAAAACTTAATCGGAATTAAGTTCCGGATTCGAAGCTCTATTAAATATGGTCGATACCCTTATCGGGTCTGCAACCATTATCGCATTGTTGTGTTGGAGTAGGGAGGAACTAACCCTTTGAAGCACCAAAGTCCGAAGTGTGACTTTCGGATCTGAAAATATAATAGAGAGGCTTTAATAATATATCGGGTCCACAAGGAATTATCGTATCGGAAGTTTGTTAGAACCTCTCGCAGATTTCAGATGGACAAAAGACCGTAAATGTTTTTGAAGCCCTCGACTATGATTCCATACAGCGCATGCCACGTAGCGGAAAGGGAGCAAGTTAAATCGCTTATCCGGTGAGTTTAGGGTGCACAGTTTAGTTGTGCAATATTTTTTTAGACTGTTAGATCTCGAGCTACAAGGTCAATGGTTGATAGTGGTGGAGCTGGTTTAGAAATTAGGAAGCGTGTTGTCTGTTGGATTTGGAATAAAATCGACGGTACAAAAGTGGAGATGATGGCAATTATAAGCACGGTTATATAACATTTGGAATCCAGACTTTTGGGTTAGTGCATGGTTTCCATGTGATTTTATGTAATTCCTAAAAAGGTTATGGACTAAATTATAAAGTGAAATCGGTTAAGTTATATGGTCAGGGTTCTTAAAGACTAAGACATGGTTAAACTTTTCGATAATGTATTACGTGATTCCTTCGGAATTATAGCTCCGATAGTGAGAGAACGGCCTTTGTTGAGAAAATTTCTCTCGATAACAAGGGTTAGGAGATTAATGGAAAAGAACTAGTGATAGTGACCAAAAAAGAGGGAAATTTTATAAACATTCAGTCTAGAAATAGATGACTCATACTCTGGTGGAGGTAAAAGATGAGATTAAGCCAGAATTAGAAGAAATTGTTTCAGGGTTTGAACATTTGTCAATGTCGTCTGCACCCAGGCCACCGTTAGTGGTATCAAAGCAACCTGTTCACATTGAATTGAATCTCAGAAGCAAGAGAAGGAGACCTAATATGGCTTTTAGAGTTGGAAGAGGATGAGGACGTGGGGGAAGAGTACAACCAATTGCAAACGATGAAGTTATGGAAGTTGTGCAACAAATGCAAGCTAGAATGGAAGCATTAACATCATGGAGAAATATAGATGATGGAGATGTTAGTCAGCCTGAAGTTGAAGCTAAAGGAGAGGAGGAAGCTATGGCAGTTACTCCTGAGATGAGATTCTTCCAGTTAGTGTTGAGATCCACAACTAGGCCAAAGATTGAGGTGTCAATATATGAAGGAGGATTGAATGAAGAAGAATTGATAGATTGGATTAATGGCATGGATAAATTCTTTGACTATGAAGAGATAGAAGATGAGAAGAAAGTAAATTTTGTTGTCACCAAGCTAAAATGACATGCAACACTTTGGTGGGATGGAGTGCAAGCAGAAAGAAAGAGCCTTGGCAAGCAGCCAATAAGAAATTGGAACAAGATGGTAGCAAAGCTAAGAGGTAATTTTCTACCAAGTAATTATCAGCAAACCTTGTTTAGAGAGATGTAGAATATTAGACAGAGGTCTATGACAATGAAAGAATACAAAAAGGAATTCTATAAGGTAAGCATAAGAGCTAGACAAACCGAGGATAAAAATGAGAAGGTGGCTAGATATGTGAACGGTCTTAGGATGGACATTCAAGATGAGTTAAGTATATTGTCTCCTAAAACAATGGAAGAAGCTTATCAAATGGTACTGAAGGATGAATAAAAGCTCACGAGGAAGCATTCTGTGAGAGGGAGAGGTACTTTCTGAGGAAGGGGAAGTCAAGGAGGTGGAGGAAGATCTACAACACCTAAAGATGGAGCTAGCAGTAGC
The DNA here is from genome assembly GCA_000404065.3 of Pinus taeda. NCBI lineage: Eukaryota > Viridiplantae > Streptophyta > Pinopsida > Pinales > Pinaceae > Pinus > Pinus taeda. The sequence goes on from APFE030958951.1 coordinate 172,604, forward strand.
TCAACCCAACATGCAATCACAGGAGGTGATGCAAGTGTTAGAGGGAGTTTTTCTAGAGGAAGAGGAGGCAGAGGTAGATGAAGAGAAGTAAGATGTTACAGATGTAATAAACTGGGACACAAAGCTTTTGAGTTCCCAAAGAATGCAGGAACAATTCAAAGTAATGCAATTCTTGCTCAAGTTGAGGGAGAAGCAATAGCAACAACAATGACAGAAGAAGAAAATATACCAGAGAGAGGAGAATCTTTGGTAATCAATAAGGTTTTTCTCAAGCCAACAAAACAGATAGTGAACCATCACAAAGAAATATTTTTTTAGGAACAATGTGTAAGGTTCAAGGTAAATGTTGTTAGATGATCATTGATAGTGGTAGCACCAATAATTTGGTCTCTACAGAAGTGGTGGAGAAATTGAAGTTGAAAATAGTGAAACATCCAACACCTTACAAGGTGTCATGGTTACAAAAGGGACATCAACTGTTAGTGAATGAACAGTGTGAAGTGGAGTTGTAGTTGGGAAAATACAAGGACAAAATTGTATGTGATGTGATGCCAATGGATGTGTATCACATATTGCTTGGATGACCTTGGAAATATGATAAAGGAGCTATGCATGATGGGAAAAGAATCACCTACAAGTTTGGTAAAGATGGTATCAATCATACATTGCTCCCTATGGGAGATGAAAATGCATTAGGAAGGAAGACTGATCCAAAAGATCTATTACTAGGAGAAGAGGAATACTAGCAGCAGATTGAAGAGAATGAGGTAAATTTTGTTGTAATTTGCAAGCCCAAGGTAATAATGAATTCTACTAAAGCTTCTTATTTACCCCGTGAAATTCAAGAAATGTTGGACAATTATTGTGATATCATTGTTGATGATTTGCCTAATGAGTTACCACCCATTAGAAGAATCAACCATCATATATATTTTATTCCTAGAGTAAATCTACCAAACAAAGCATCTTACAAAATGACTCCCACAAAAAATTAAGAGGTTAGAAAGCAGGTTCAGAAACTGCTTGAAAAAGGACTGATTAGAGAAAGCAAGGTTCCTTGTGCAGTACGAACAGTGTTGAGTCCAAAGAAAGATGGAGACTGGAGAATGTGTACAAATTCAAATAAAATCAAAATCAGGTACATATTTCCTTTACCTAGAGTTGAATATTTAATGGATTGTTTGAGTGGAGTAAAGTATTTTACAAAGCTAGATCTTAAGAATGGGTATCATTAGATAAGGATAAGGGAAGGGGATGAGTGGAAAACTACCTTTAAGAAAAATGAGGGAATGTATGAATGAAGACTAATTCCTTTTGGGTTGTCAAAGGCACCAAGTACATTTTTCATACTCATGAATGATGTTCTTAAAGAATTTATTGGTAAATTTGTAATAGTATATCTCAATGATATATTTTTTACAGCAGGTATAAGGAGGAGCACATAAGACATCTAAGTTATGTCTTACAAAGGCTACAACAAGAGAAGTTATTGGTGAATTTGAAGAAGTGTTCATTCATGAAAGAAGAGTTAGTGAATTTGGGTTTTGTTATTTCTGCTGAAGGGCTAAAGATCGATCCAGAGAAGATCAAGACAATCATGGAGTGGCCTTCACCTAAAAGTGTTTTTGAGGTAATAAGTTTCCATGGTCTTGCTAGTTTTTATAGGAAGTTCATAGATAATTTTAGTAATATCAACACTCCCATTATTGAAACCATAAAGAAGGATAAACAACCATTTAGATGGATTGTTGAAGCAGAAAAGAATTTTCAGCTATTGAAGAAGAAGATCACTTAAAAGCCTATTTTAGTTTTACCTGATTTTAGTAATCCTTTCCAAGTGACATGTGATGCTAGCAGAGAAGCTATTGGAGGTGTTTTAAGTCAGGAAGACAAACCTATAGCTTATTTTAGTGAAAAGCTGAATGATTCAAAGAATAAGTATTCTTCTTATCATAAAGAGTTTTATGCAGTTGTGGAGTCATTGAAGAAGTGGAGACATTATCTAATGTCAAAGGAGTTCAAAGTTTATTCAGATAACCATGCATTGCAATATATTATGCAATAGCCAAAGCTTAGCCAGAAGCATGCTAAATGGGTAGAGTATCTTCAAGGTTTCCATTTTTTCTTGAAGCACATAAACGGACAATCAAACAAAGTTACATATGCCTTAAGTAGGAGACATGTATTACTTCAAGAGAGTCTAATTCAAGTGTTGCGTTTTTATTTTTTTAAAGAATTATATGAGACAGATTCAAATTTTGAAGATGCATTTGAAGCTTGTAATAATCCTGTTTTGATGGATAGTAATAAATGGTTATCAACTGTGCATACCAAACTGAACTATGAGGGAGAACATAATTAAAGAGAAAAATAGTGGAGGACTTGCAGAACATTTTGGTATAGGGAAGACTTACGAACAGTTGAAAAGATTTTATTTCTGGCCAAAAATGAGATCTGAAGTGCAAAGGCATGTGAAAGCTTGTAAAATATGTCAATATGTAAAGGGACGAAGCCAAAACATATGTTTATATGTTCCATTACCAATTCCAGATAGGCCTTGGGATATGGTAAGTATGGATTTTGTTTTGGGCTTACCAAAGACTCAAAGGGGTAATGATTCAATTTTTTTTTTTGTAGTGGACAAATTTTCAAAAATGGCACATTAATTTCATGTTATAAAACTAGTGATGCTACTGACATTGCTAATTTGTTTTTTAAGGAGATAGTAAGATTGCATGGGTTGCCTAAGATTATTGTCTTAGATAGAGATTCTGAGTTTGTTGGACATTTCTAGAGGACATTATAGAAGAAGTTGGGAACTAAGCTGAGTTTCAATTCTGCCTATCATCCACAAACTGATGGACAAACTCAATTAGTGAATAGGAGTTTGGGCAATCTTTTAAGGAGTCTTCCTGTAGAAAATCCAAAACAATGAGATCAAGTGTTGGCACAAGCTAACTATGCATATAATGACTCACCTAACCGGAGTATAGGACATAGTCCATTCCATACTGTTTATGAAATGCATTCAAGAGGAGTATTTGAGTTAAGAAACTTGGGAAAAGATGAGATGAGAAGTGAAGAGGGAGAATATTTTTCTTCAGAAATGCAAGAAATACATGAGCAAGTGAAACAATAGCTGCAGGGTAGCAACATCAAGTACAATACCAAAGTAGACATGAGAAGAAGTGACATGAACTTTGAAGTTGGAGATTTGGTTTTAGCACACCTCAGAAAGGAAAGATTTCCAAAGAGGGAGTATAACAAATTGATGTTCAAGAAAATTGGACCATGTAGAGTGTTAAGGAAATTCTCTACAAACACATATGAAATTGAATTACCACCTGATGTTGGAATATATTGAATTTTCAATGTTACTAACATGTACAAGTATGAAGGTGAAACTCCAGATGATACAACACAAGATCAAGAGACACAAGAGATTGACTGGGTAAAACAGTTACCTACAGCAAAAGAGTTACAACCAAAAAGGATTTTGGACAAGAAGGTGTTCAAGAAAACCATAAGATAAGAGTACTTTAAGTATTTGGTAAAATGGAAGGATTAGCCAAGTGTTGAATCTACTTGGGTCGCAGAAAGCATGCTACAGAAGCTAGGTAGTTCTGTAGAAGAGCTCATCGATAGGAGCCCATGAAGAATTTTGTCCTCAGGAGTCTGATGCAAGAGCATGAGACTTGGAGGGAAAAAAAATTCAAATTTATTCCAAAAATATAAAAAAATATACAAGAAAAGGAGTGGGATCCTTTAGCCATCAATTTCCATGTTATTCTAGTTAAGCATAGAGATATAATCTAGGAATAAATTATGATGTAATAAATGTTAAATAGTTAAGCTATAGTGGGGGTTCTCAAGGAGAACACCTCACTGAACAAATAGGATTAGTTAACATAGTGGAGGTTCTTGAGGAGGATGTCTCGTAGAGCTAATAGTTATAATAAATTTAAGCCTCTGTTTTAGGATTTGGTTGTTAAAACAAACCAGTATATATGTAACTTTTATTTGTTCTGAATGGATTTGGACCGCATGCTTTTATCACATATTTCTCAAAGGAATATTAATTTTCTTTGTGTATTGGTCGATCCCATAGGCATGGTGACCTTTGAAAACCTTTTTTGTGCATATGCACTATATTTTCTTGTTAACTGCTGTTTATGCGTGTATTGGTTTCGTTTCTTTTCTTATGATTCTTATTAATAGTGATTTGGCCTTGTTTTCAAACTAATACTTCAGTTGAAGCCTGTTGGAGTGGTTTTCAATTTGCCCTGTTTCCCTTATATGCACTGCTATGTTTCGTAGGAAAAAACTTTATTTTACACTAGAAACCAGTGAAATACCTTTGTCAGAATTAAGTTCCAGACTTGAAGCTCTATTATATATGGTTGATACCCTTATCGGGTCTGCAACAATTATCACATCGTTGTGTTGGAGCAGGAAGGAACTAACCCTTTGAAGCGCCAAAGTCTGAAGTGTGACTTTCAGATCTGAAAATATAATAGAGAGGCTTTAATAATATATTGGGACTGTGAGGCATTATCACATTGCAAGTTTGTTAGAACCTGCAGTAGATTTTGAGCGGATAAAAGACTGTAAACGATTTTTAAGCCCTTGTCTCCAATTCCATACAACGCATGCCACGTAGCGAAAAGGGAGCAAGTTAAACCGTCTATCAGGTAGGCTTAGGGTGCATGGTTTAACTATCCAATATTTGTTTATACTATTAGATCTAGAGCTACAAGATCAATGGTTGATAGTGGTGGAGCCAGTTCAGAAATCAGGAAGTGTGTTTTCCGTTGGATTTTGGATAAAATCGACGGTATAGAAGTGGAGCCGACGAAAATTATAAGCACGGTTATATAACACTTGGAATCTGGCCTTTTAGGTTAGCGCATGGTTTCCCTGTGATTTTATGTAATTCCTAAAAAGGTTATTGACTGAGTTATAAAGCGAAATTGGTTAGGTTATATGGTTGGGATTCTTAAAGACTAGGAAACGGTTAAACCTGTTGATAGTGTATTACGTGATTCCTTCGAAATTACAGCTCTGATAGTGAGAAAAGGGCCTCTGTTGTGAAAATTGCTACTGATAACAAGGGTTAGGTGATTAATGGAAAGAATTGGTGATAGTGCCCCAAAAAGAGGGAAATTTTATAAACAGTTAGTCTAGAAATAGATGATTGATACTCTGCTGGAGGTAGAAGAGGAGATTTAACTAGAATTAGAAGAAGTTGTTTCAGGGTTTGAACATTTGTCAATATCACCTGCACCCAGGCCACCACTACCCATAGTCACCTTCAGACCATTTACCAATATCCTTTGAATACTTTCACCATAGACACCACATTCCCACCACTTATAATCATATCCCTTAGCTCGTTGTCCATAACCGTGTCCATAGCCACAACCCTTGGCCAGATATTCCATTTACCTTATCCCCATAACCTTGGATATTTCATTGTTAAACTCCAAACCATTTTACCATTACAATGTATTTACCACTACCCCCATTGCAACCCAATTTTCCCTCAAATCCTCACCACCCAACTAGTCCCCCAACACTAGTCCTTAGCCCACATCTCTTTAACCCTAGCTCTTTCTATACGTGGAAATCAACCTCTACCCAAAAATTTAACCCATTTGCTTTGGGTTGTATACCCGTTATACCCATGGGCCCTACGACCTACACCATTAAGGCCAAATGATCCACACTTTGTCCTTAGGCCCAAAGCATCTAACACCCTTGGAATCATTTGCAAATGGAACTCTAGATATACCACTAGCTAATTTTCATCCTACATGCTTAGGTCACCTATATATTAGAATCAATCTTATTCCCCTATCCTCAGTCACCTCTAGGCTCGATACCCCTCCCACGAGTACCTTCCATAAATGCCTTGAACCTCTACCCACTAGACCACTTACCCCCTTGGCCATTTCCCCCATTGAATCACTATCCCCTTCTACTCATTTATTCCCACATCTCCTAATACACTATACAATCCTGTTATAGTTTTTATTTATTTATCAACATAAGTATTTATAAACAAACACAGTCTTTCACACACACACACACATTTTCTTCCATCATTTTCTAAACTCTTTCCCTCCATTCCCATATTTGGTGGAGGATAGGGACATGAAAGAAATTTCCTTCATTTGCTTCAAATAGTTCTAGAAACATGGGAGGATTTTGGGAGCTTTAACTTCAAGGAAATTGGAATTTTTGAATGAATTTTTACTATTGAAAGTTTCAAATTAAACTTTTTTTTTTTTAAATAATTACCCTTTTTTATTATCTTTAGATAGACATATAAATATTTTGATTCAATTAGTTAAAACACATGATTTATTATGTGTGTGATCTTATTTATATTCTATCTTTTTTATCTTTCTATGTTTTTCCCCTTTTCGATTGTATTTTCCCGTGAATGCAATATATACAATAGGAGTAAACTAAGGAAATTTTAGGTGTTGAATCCATTGATGCATTCAATCACTCATTTTAAATAACTAAAAATAACAATCTCATCAAAAATGGTATTTCTAAGTTCATTAATAAATCACATGTAAATCTTGTTCAATAAAATTTAAATAAAAAAGTAATAATATTCACTTTATAGTTATTGAAATAAAAAAAAATTAATCACATATATTTATCTACATGTCAATTTTTTTTAATAAATCAAGATACCACATCATTGATCGTGATTGCATTTTCATATACTATATAACATTTTTCTCAAAATACTAGATAGAACAATGATTAAAATATTCCAAATTTATATATCTAGACTTTAATTTTAATAATAATACTTTTATGCAAACATTAATATTTTATGTGTATTTTGCTTGTTAATTTACAAAATGAATATTGATAAATACTAAAACACTAGTATTTTATTAAATATTAGTAAATTATTAACTCTTTTAAAAAATAAATGGTATTTGAAGATTTGAATATATAGTTACCAATATTGAAAGTAGAATTTAGAATCTTAACATAGCAAAGCCTATTATTATATAATAGTTTAAGGAACAATTTTTTTTTCAATAAATATCTATTTGAAATAATATTATAAAATATATTCTGAATTACTTATATTACATTTCTTAATATATAATAATGATAATCCTATTTTAATATTTATTACGGATTTATAACATTGTAACATTGGTGAGTAAATCTCATGTAAAAATATATAGGATTATAATTCTTTTATGGAATTTACTAGAATGTAATATTGTCAATAACTTATTCCATATTATTTAACTTACCATTAGATAAAATCATTGCCAATACATAAAGTATTTTTAAAAATGGAATAGCATGTTACATAATGTAAGAACCTTGTTGTAACCTTACATCATTATCATTGTCCATATAATTAGGCTAGTTAATCACATACTCGATGATGTTAGTGTCAACTTCATGCAATGGAGGAACATTATTATAATGGAATAGTAGGAAAATACATCAATGGACACCAATATACCTATAAACAATGAAGGGAAAAACCTTTGCATAGACATCGCCAACATAGGATTGAATATGGAGGCAAAAGTTAAGAAAGAAAAATGTGGAGTGTTTGAAGAAAATATAAGTTTGATCTAAATTGAATTCTTGAGAATATTGTATGGTTAGATTAACTGTGTTAATTGCATGGTTTTTGTGCATAAAAAATTATGTTAACTTTGTTATTGTTTTAAAAAGGTTTGCCTAATTATTATGCATAAAATATGGGTTAACTATGATATTTTCTTGAAAAAAAATGCATGTGAACCTTGCACATAAAAGGATAAATAATCCATGATATTCTCTTAAAAAATAATGCACATGAACCTTTCACACTTAAAGATAGATAAACCATTCTACTTTCTTGAAAGAGATTGTATGCGGATTGTGAGCATAAAAGGATAAGTAACGATGTTCTTCTTAAATAAGAATGTGCATATATACACAAAAGACTAGATACTATGTTAGGATTATTACAGAAGAACATGTGTTATATACATAAAATATTATCTGATTTATTGTTCTTGGAAAAGTACAAGTGTTTATATGTTCAAAAATAATAGCTATTAAACTAGTTTCTTTTGGAAAATGAATATTGTAATACCCTTCCAATAAAATGGATGTAAAATACATAGGATTAGAATTTTTTTTATGGAATTTAATATCATGTAACATTCTGAATCACTTATTCAATATTTCTTAACTAATCATTAGATTAAATCATCACCATTACATAGAGTAACATGAGAAAAGGAACAACAAGTCACATAGCGTAACAACCATTGTTACAACATAGTAGCATAAAATTCCCTATTATAACCTTACATCATTCTCATTGTTCATTTAATTAGGATAGTTAATCATATATTTGATTATGTAAGTGTCAACATCATGTAGGGAATTAACATCACTATAATGGCATAATAGCGAAATACATTATTGGATATAGATATACCCTGCAAACCCTAAAGGGAAAAACTACAAAACATTTATTTTATAAAATGTTTTATGACGGTGTTTACCCATCACTAAATGGATGTAAGCGAGTCCATCCCTTGACCATTCTTAATAAAATATCAAAGAAATTACATCTTAAATTCAAAGATAACAAGTTAGAGTTCATTATATTAATCATGATATCTACACCACAATTCGGTCAGCGCTATGTCCTTGTGGCATGGTTGTCCCTTGTATTGGATTGTCCAATGTTTGTCGATCCGTCAATATGCATGGGCCATTAGTTCATTACCTACGAGAATGTTAAATATAATCCATCATTTGCATAAGTCACACTCCTTTCATGCAATTACTTTCATTAGCAACTCTAACATTATTATTACATAAAATAGTTAACGAAACCAAATAATTCATCATTACTAATTATGGTTCAAACACCTCTTCAAGTGTAGAAATAAATTACGTAACAAAATATCAAGATATTCTTTTTTTATCGACAACACACATATGATAAATAAAAGAATAACATGTTAATTTATCTATTCATGAGTATGGATTTGATGCATATCTATCCATCCAAATCTCGCATACATAGTATAAAATGAATAAATATTACCCATGCATGCTATCTAGGTATGTTTCACATGCATTATTAAAAATATAATAGTTACATTTTACTTCAACCAACAAAACATGGTTATACTTAAAATAATCACGATAGTTATCATTGTCTCTTCACACAAGAAGAGGAAAACATTTCCAAAAGATAAGCACCACAACGGATATTATTTCTTCACACAAGAACACATTATTCTCCAAAAGAAAACCATCAGAACTACCCTTAAATTTTTTTCAACTAAAAAAACTAACACAATAGCCATTTTCTTTATGCATACAAATGCATATTATTTTGAATAAATCTAGCTACCATTTTCATGCATGCGAGTACATATGTATTTTTCAAGAAATTCAACAAAATAGCTATTATTTGCATGATATATACACATTTATTTTCAATAAATTTAACATATATAAATGTTTTCCATGCATCCAAATGGATATTATTATTTGAAAATAAATATTTATTTTTTTAAAGAGCAAGACTAATATAATAGCTATTAGTTGTATGTATATAACACATATTATTTTTCAAGAAATTTTGGCAAAATAGTTGTTATCTCTATGCAAACAACATATTCTTTCCCCGAGAAAATTGCCATAATAGTTATTATTTTTTTATGCATATAAGAACATATTCTTTTCAACATTCTAATGCCTAGGAACCATGTGAATATTTCTAAGGAAATTAATAGCATAATCTGTCTTTCCACACATAATTTCCCTTCAATATTTTCTAATAAAATAACATGGTTTCTTTATGTTTTTATATGCAATGTTTAGATGCATTAAATTTTCATGAAAATACCATGACTTCTTTCCATTTTTATGTGAAGGGTTCATGTGCATGCTAATTTTAAGAAAATAACGTCTTTAATTTATCATTTATGGGCATAAACTATGCAAACATTTCCAAGGAAAATGACATTCTTAACTTATCTTTCAAATGGCCGATTCATTCTTGCAATTTAAGTTTGTCCATATTTAATGTAGGAACAATGATTTAGTGTTAGTGAGACCACTTTTCTTCATTAACACTAAACACACCTTTCCATAACAGAACTAAAAACATTTTATAGACTAAAGGATACCTTCTAAAATCATTCATTTTCTTGGAAGATAGAAGCTACGGGATCAATTTTTCATCGATCATAACAATTCTTGGTTTGGAACTAAACCAAATTACAAACTTCTCACCATATCTTCTATACCACTCAATAATATAAGATGAATATCTCTTTCTAAAATCATGATATAGAGTCACCATGTTTATGTGCACCTTCTTTTGCATCATGCTCCCAATATCCAATAGATTTCCTAGCATATATTTTGGGGGACGACCTTTGAATACCTGTGATTTTAGTGCTCCATGGGGAGCCCATGGTTTCCACAAGTATTTGAAGAAGAAACTTAGTAGGAAAGTGGAATTACCAGCAACAAATAGAGTGAATGGAAAATCATTAATACCACCTCTCGAGATATCTGTGACTTTTGTTACCCATATAGTAGTTGTAAGCACGAGGAATCTTAACTGATTCTCGACAGCCACATATCAAAAAATATTAACACCAAAAATATTTTCATCTCACCCACTTATAAATTAGATATGTGTATTTAAAACCAATGGAGACTTGTCAAAATATTTAGCATTCATCCATGGTAAAGAAATAACTCAGTAATGTAACAAGTTTTCAATTGTTTCAAGTGCCTTGGACACGTTAATATTAAAATCATAAAATTCTTATGTAAATAGGGATATTACATAATCCCATCCCTCTCCCCATCACAGCTTAAATATAAAATCATCCTCAATGTTCATATATTCTTTCTTTCATCATTATTATGTTTTTTCCTAGTCTTTATCTCCCACAGAACATTTTTTTTTCATTTACATTTTTTTTGCTGGTAATTTTTCTTTTTAGATCAACTTCCACTCATGACATCTATATATAGTCATGATAGTATGGTAAATAAGACAATAAAAATGGGATCCTTCTCCTACAAAATCAAGCATTTTATTTTCAAGTTTTGCTAGTAAGAAAAAAATATAATATTTCGCAATAATCATAAATATTTATAGCTATGTAAAATATTATTTTTTTACTTTCAAGCCTTTATCTGTTGTTCAATTTCACAAAAAAAAAACAAAATCTCTATACCAACTTCTTGTTACATGTCAATTAATCTTGGAAATCATGGCCACTTCACGAAATGATTTTAATTATGGGTGGTTTATCAGTTGTGGAATGAACTCTATGAGTGGTTTCTTAGACCAACAACAAGAACCTCATACCATATGACCAACAAATCCAACATAATCACATTAATCACAACATTCTAAATAAAATGATATTTGAAATAACTTTAACTATTAATTATTTATGCAGTGTTAGGCAACATTTCAGTCATAGTCCTTCTACAAATACTTAGAGAGTGCCTAGCTCTCTATTCATCGAAATGATCAAGAATGTCACAACTTCTTAAATTGCATATTGTCTTAGCCACTCCTAAAGACATATACATGACTAGTAATAGTGTTTGGTAATTTAATTGATATTAAATTACTATATAAAATACTACATAAATTATTGACCAAGGCTAGTATACGAATGAAGTGTATGTGCAGTGTATGTACTAGAAGTCCTTACTATTCAAATAATTCCTAGATTAAATTGAGATATTGAGATGCACTTGTTTTCTCTAACAAATATCACTCTTACATGAAAGTAAATACGTCATCTCGATGGATGTTGGTGGCCACTCATCTATCCAACTTGAGCCCCCACATATGTCTCTTTCAGTTTTTCAGTTTCCTTAATTGTAGCACAATTTACTATTTTTGGCAGTTTTTCAGATCCTAAACATATGAAGCCGTTTTGATGCCCTAAACGATGTTTTTTGGCAAAAGAAGGGTGAACATGGGTCATACACTAATTTTGGCCATTCAAAATTTGTACTGCTCAGATAGATATTTCTAACAAGGTATTTTGCATGACCAATGGAGAGCATATGCCAAATTTTAGACCCTGGGAAGTTGATATACCAATTTACCCAAATGGGGCCGATAGTTTAGCACTTCATCTCCTAGGGTTAGGTTTTTTGATGTTTAAGGTTTTCCATAGTTTCTCAATAATAAATAGGCCTTCAAGCCTCATTGTAACACAATTCAGAGGCATGTATCCACCACATATGTCCTTAGAGATAAGCTATCATCATCCGAGATAGCTTATTTCTATTTCTATTTGTAAGAATATTTCAGTATTTTACATTAATGAAATGAATTTTTGTTTCCGCTACATCTTTGTATTTACGTCTATTTCTGTACTTTATTTCATTCCTTTTTAAATCCAAATCAGTGGTATTAGAGTAGTCTACTCTTTCTCTGTCTCTCTTTCCATGTCCCCAGCGAGGTCGAGATATAAGGAATTAGGGCTTGAACTAGTCGAACCTTTGCAAGACCATCCTCGTCAATCCCGACATCCTCCCATGGTGGATCAAAAGAAAGACAAGGGGGCAGGAGATCCTATCAAAATATTGCTCGAAGAATCCCTCGAGCAACAAAGGAATGCTATCATGGACAACTTTGCCCAGATCCTTCACTGACTACCCAGGGGAGATGCATCTACTTCCAATAGCTACTCTAGAAATGACACAACCTTTAAGGTACAAGTTAAATTTGAAATCCCCATATTGAAGTTTCAGATAGATGCAGATGTCATAGATAAATGGCTAAATTTGTTGCAAGGGTATTTTTCTATTCATGATTTCTCCAACAGGCAAAAGATTACTTTAGCTCTTCCCAAATCTGGCCCCCACGTCAAGGATTGGTGGGAAACCTATTGCGAGTAGTAGGATGAAAATACAGCCTCACTATTTTCAGCCACACCCACTTGGAATTCATTCTAGGATGCCATCAAGGAGTAGCACTACCCTATCGGAAGCTATGAGCATAAATACAAAAGATAGACCACGTTGCAGCTGGGAAGGGACCAAAACATGCCGAAGTTTACCAACATTTTTCATAGCCTTCAAAAAATGTTGGGTATAGAGGATTTTGAGTGACATTTAGTACTTAAATACTACAACTACCTACATAGTTACATCCAAGACAAGATCGAGTTCTTGGACATCTCCTCGCTCGACACGACATACCGATACGCTGTCAAGATCAAGTAGAGGTGTAAATAGAAGAAGCAAGACTTTCGATCCGTGAATATGAAGCAAGGGAAAGGCTTCCCCAAACCATAGAACCAAAGACAAAGCCAATACAATGTGACCCAAGATAACCCGTTAATGATGCTAGAAAAGAACAACACCATAAATTCAAAGAAGGACACATGAAAGTGCTATGAGCTCCATAAGATCCCCACTCATAACACAAGTGAGTGTCGAGCAAAGCAGTCATTAGTGGATGAGATAAAGGCTTCAAAATCAAATGCATGTTCTGACCTTGAGTCAGAACCCAACAAGAGGAATGACAAAGGGAATAAAATTATTGATGTGGAGCCCAACGCCACAATTGTGACCACCAAGATCCAAAAGAATGAGCTCAAAGATCCAGATGAGGGGGAGCATATTTTCCAATCACAAGCATGGGTTAAGGGTTCGCCGCTGCAATTTATTGTGGGTAGTGGTAGCCAAGAGAACCTCACTTCAACAAAGGTCGTCAAGCGGCTAGGCCTACTGAACATACCACACCTGCAACCATACAACATCAGGTAGCTTCACCAAGGATGAGATCTCTGAGTCCACTAATAGTTTCACATTCCCTACAGCATCAAGCCCTTCACATATGAGGTATTCTGTGATGTTGCACCTCTTGATGTTTGTGATGTATTATTAGGCCAACCATACTTGTGGAAGCGACATGATGTGTATGAGTCAAGATCTCGTACTGTTATTATTTCTTTGGGTAATTTATTATACAAGATACCAGAGGTAGCCCCATCTACATCCACCTCTTTTATCTTTTATAAGAAATGCAGTAAGATCATCTCCCAGACTAGGCAATTCATTTTCTTTTTGGTTTTCTCTAAAAGTAAGGGGAGGATCATAGTGAAATCCATGGCCCTCGCGAAGGGTTCCTCCATGCAGCAGAAGAAGGTGGATACAGTCATAAAAAAAAATATAGGAACATCTTCTCCTCACCCACAGGAGTATCGTTGCACTGTCAGGTCAAGCATTATTTCAATCTCACTCCTAGAGCACCTCTACCCAATGTTCTGATATATCATCGCTCCATTCTGGAAAATTCCAACTACAAGCAGTGACATGATCAAAATCAGGTGCCACACAAGTCTCAAGTGGGTGAAAAAGTATGGTTACATCAGTAGATAGAACACCTTACAAGCACCCATCGGAAGATTAGAGCAGTTTGATATGGTCCTTACACCATTACCAAGTGTTTTGGAAATTTGGTATCTATGGATAAATAAAAATTCCCTAGATAAGTAGGCATATCTAGAACAATAGTTCAAAGAATTTTAGCCTTTTCCTATAAGCAATATATAAGACAAAGAATATGAGAAGACCTACTTGTAGTTCCACTTTCCTCTTGTCTCCTTTGTATCGATCCTATCGCTCCTTCTCGTACTTAACATGCTTGATAAGTACCTATAAACATCAATAGAAGACAAAGAACCGATCAAAGGGAAATATATATTGAATACAAGTGAATGGAATCAAATACATTTCACACATATAAGCATCATATAATAATACAAACATATTGGAAAAAGGTTCAAATACTTTATTGAATAGAAGAAGTAATTACAACCATTGTGTCTGATTCAAATTCATTCCTCCATCTTGGATCCCATCCACATCACATCAAAAGCATGACAAACTTGTAGCATAACAATACTTGTCAAAACTTCAATTCTCATAGCAACATTATCTCCTTAGAATTCAACATAGTCCAGCCCCTGATCACTTAGATGAGTGTTCAATTTATAGGAGGATGAAGGAGGTTATGTCATAAATGGGGGTATTGAATGGCCTTCCATACTTAAAATTAGTTCCGTGGAGGAAGCGATGAGAGGATAGGATGAATCTTAACTCATTCCTCATCCATTTTCGAGCTCATAGGAGTTGATAAGTGAGGGAAGTTTCTAGATGAATCCAAAAGATAAGAATATTCCCTAAACCCTATGTGAATTTAACTCAATCATGCCCAACTCAGGTGAAAGAGGGCCTAAGTGCTCTGCAGAGCACCCTTGCATGGACTCAACTACTCTATAGTGCACCCTTACATGGGCGTACCTGCATTGGTCCCTCTAGAGGTCATTTCAGGATGTCTTCAAGTCATGAAGTTGTCTCAGAAGGAGGCATTCAAATGGGTGACTTGTTTAAGGCATGTAGCAACTGAAATTAGTGTTTGATGAGCCCTAAAACACTAATCTTTATTATGGGATTGATGTGCCCAAATGGATCTGTAATAGCTACCCCATAAAGCATGAAGTCAAAAAATGCAAATGTCGAACGAAATGCTTTACGATGTGATGAGGAGATTTCAAAGTGGAAGGTGACCTGCAGCAATTACAGTACTTATATTATGATATTTTATTTTTAAATGAATTGTTGAGGGAAGGCATACCCATGCTCAGCATATAAAATTTCATTACACGTACACAGACAATCATCTACAGATATAGACCCATGATCAGAATGACCATCAATGTAAAGCAATTGTACATATGATTTAGTACTCCTGAAATCGCAGCCCATATGGATGAAACTAGACCCATGGTCTTCTATATTGTTCAATCATTCACTCAAGTATGAGTCTAACCATGTGAATATGTGATCTGAAGTTAAAAATGGGAAGACACCATTTGATTACCAACCAATGATGTAAGCCATTAACAGATGCAAGAGAAATAACCAATAATGATAATGATCCTCAAGGTACTGCAGTACATTCTGCATGGTGTGAATGGTTTATTTGATGTCAAACACTATAGAAAGTCTTTTGGTCAAAGGTCATTGATGTCAACCTATTGTTGGAAGAGAGAAACCTGCCATGGATGTATGAAAGCCTCAAGGTACTAGAAGGGTGTTTCTAAGTCAACTTCTTGGATAATGTGCTGATGTCGACAAGAAGTGACTTGTCGCAAGAGGGACCTAATATATCCCACGTCAATGACATGGAACGAGTGTAATGATTTTGGATATGGAAATTGACTTGTGACAAAAGGTTCAAGAATGGCAGTCATGAAAATGAAGGTTTGTGGAATTGCAAAGGATGAATTTTGACTGGATGACTTCTCTTGAACATGTCAGCGACACTAAAATGAATTGGTAGCATTGACCCAAAATAGAGTGATGGATGATATGATAACCATCAAGTTGATAACCCAACCCAAGTAGTCATGGTGATGGAGTGAAAGGGTCATGTCCAAGGGTGACCTACTACCATAAAGTTGTTTTCCCCTTTTTCCCCTTTTCCCCAGTCATTGCTGACCAATACCTCTTTATTTTTTATCAAACTTGAGGAGGATAACATTTGGTTGTTGTATAATTCCACCCTTTGAGTGAATCCATCGCTATGTGATGTTTTAACGAATCTAGAAAAGGTGAAACTTGGTCTTGTCTAGATGGAAAAGTTCGTCACTATTTGATGTTTTAACGAGTTTAACGACAGATATAACTTGATCCTTTTCATGTTTATAGAGTTTGAAAAGGAACAAAAGGAAAACTCCACAAGTTCTTTTTCGTGGATTTGTATCTCAAGCCTAAAAAAGCGTAAAACAATATGAGAGAAACCTATTGACCATGTTTGGTCAGTGAATTCCTTTTTTGTAGTTAGTCTATCTCAGCCTGAAAAAGGGTTAAACTTATACTGAGTAGATGTCACTTCCAATCCATTAATGAGTTGAAAAGGACAGGTGCTTGACAATATTTTCATGTTTAGAGAGTCTGAAAAGATCTTAAAGAGGACTCGAAGGGGGTTCCTTTTTCATTATTTAACAAAGCTTGAAAAAGACATAAAAGTATGCTCTATGGTCAAAGGTACAATTTACAATTGAGCACGTCAATTTCTGTAAGTGAGTTGTAAAACCTACTCAAAACACCACCAAACAGATTAAAAGTACATGTTTCATAAATAAAAATAGGCAAATAGTAATTTTTACTTGATTAATGAACATGAATTAAACATAGAACAAGTTTTTACCATGAAAGTTTTACCATTTGAGACTTAGCATTCAATATTATGCACTGGGCTAGTTTTTTTACCTCGAACATCACCACCTGATTGCGAGAGATTCTGTGGACCATTTCTCATGCCGTCTGGACCAGGTAGGAAATCTGCCCCTCCTCTTTCTTTTTGGGTCATTCTTTTACTGTTTCATGCAAGTTTTAGGTTTTTTTGGGGCCTATAGGGTTTGATTTTTTCACCCTAGGATTAGCGCGGGCTTTCAAATCGAAAAGTACACTAAAGAGAAACATGATAGAAGGTTACCTACTCTGAAATGTGCTATCTCTATGCCTGGGATACGCTGGGTGAGTTTCCCCAATTTGTTTTAGTTGTGTGCTCCAAAATTTTCCCTGTTTTTTGCATGGAAATGATCCTAACTAAGCTTATGATTATATTTCAGGCTTTCATCAGATTAGAATGTCAATTACATGGTGAGAAAGAGAGAATGAAGAACAAGACATGGTTTCCCTAAACAATTCAGGTACAATTGAGGCCCTGAAAAACTGTGGGTTACTCAAATACTTCAAGTTGTCTGGAATGAGGCAACGAATAGAACTATTGCAGTTCCTTGTTCATGCATGGGATCTCATAGGTCAGAAATTTCACATAAGGGACAATATGGTCCCTATTACCATTGATGATGTTTAATTTCTTACTAGAGTCTCGAGGCGAGGTGCCCCCATATCACTTTCTAGATTTGCTCATGGAGGTGAATCGATGAGAGATGACATTCGATAGTTTTGTCAGCCAATTACATAGCCTAGTAAGGATGGGAAAATAAACATTAGGGATGTAGGTGATTTTCCTTTGAGAATGATCCCCTTCATAATTGAAAATTTGGCTGCTAATGTGACACTACATCTAGCAAACAGATCATATATGCAATATGCACTTGAGTGTCTAGAGCCAAAGGTATTCAACTGGTGTGAGGTCATGCTTTCTTCACTGAAAGAACAACTCATCTAGGTAAAAAATCATGAGATGAATAATTTCTGCTATGGTTCAATCTTAATCTATTTTAACTTAGAGCGAATTCCATTGATGCAATCACAACATGCATCACTAGGTCTAATTGGTCCTTGAGATCCACGTATGCAGAGGTGGATAAAATTGATGGCTTGACATGTGGGTCAGTCAACAATCATTTTTTCCACTACATTCTTCAATTGGCTCGATCAACAACACCCTGTCATTGAGGAGCAACCAAACTCAGGGATGGATTTCTATGGAGATCCAGACTTGATTCTACTAGTTGGAGCACAATCAGGTGCTATAGGTAAATTATTTGACTAAAGTTTTTTTTATTTTCCAAGTTTCTACATTTTTTTTGTGTTTTTAATGTTTCGAAGAATAAACTAACATCATTCAAAAGCATGCAGATGTGGGTATTGATCGACCTGCGGGACACCAACAAGGTACAGATGGGCCAACATGAAGAAACATTGGGAGAGTAGTTCTTCGGGACTTGGAATTAGTCGAGACCTTGGTAGAGTTGCATGATCACATAGAGGGATTAACCCTTGGTATTCTGGATGTCTAAATCGAGGAGTTACCTATGAGGCTGCAATGCCACACTATTGGTATTCCTAGCCACTGGATGAGACTTTTGTGCATGATAGCACAGGCTGTGACCTATTATCATGAGCATCACTAAGACTACTTAGGATGTTTTTTGCATGCATTTTGAGTTTTTTGGTCAAATGACCAAACGTGTCTTGGACACAAATTTTGCAAAAAATTTTAAAACACCTATCTATTTTATTTTAGAAGTTTTCTTATGGTTACGTGCAATCCTATTCAACTAATGATGTGAATTGAAAATGTTACTTTTACATGTGTTGCAAATGTCTATTTAACACATAAATCACTAGAGAATCAGTTAATGTGTTAAATTTTATTGAAATATGTTGATATTGAATATATTCAAAATTCCTTTCCAAAATATGAACTCTAAGGAACATACGAAGAATTTTTGGGTTTCAGATGGTATACAGACTTGTAAGTTGTAGTACGACGAGTTGTGAGTCCAGCTTAATGATGATTTGACAAATGCGAAATGAAATGGCATCAGAGAGAAGTTCGATGAAGGAACTATATTTAGTAATTTTATTCGTCAATGGACCGATACAAATCCTTTGAAAACTCACTAACTCACCACTTGGAGCGAAAATAGCCCATGTTGCAGAAGGTAGGTTCTGCGTACCATGACTAGCACCATCGGTGTAACCAACAAATAGTTCTGAAGATTCTCACATCTGGAACAAATGCAAAGCGGATTATTAACTAGGTAAAAGCTCTAAAAGACATGCATTGACACACACCTGCAAATGAAATCATATATACAGTGAGTTTTACTACACTCAATTAAGCATAGTAATGTTTGAGGTACAACCCGTTCAAGGGTTGCGACAAGGGAATCCCATCATATTCTACTAACTCGTAGGCATCTTTCACCAAAACAAGCTTGATAATATAAGGAACCATCCACATTGGTTCAAATTACCCTGCTCCAAGTTTATCAGCTTCCTAATCATAAAGAAAGACCAGGTCTCCTTCTACGAAGATATGAGGCTTGACATTTCTATCATATTATGCCTTGATTCGTTTCTTATGCACTTCATTAGCTAATGTGGCATCACAATGTGTTTCATCCAAAAGGATTAGTTCCAAGAAATGTTCTTCTTCATCAAAAGTGTTGGTTAAAAGGTCAATCGTGAGTTTGAGAGATGAAATTTCACATTGTATCGGTAAGATTGCTTCCAAACCATACACCAACTGAAAGTGTCTGAATCCAGTTGCATTTCTCACCGAGCTTTGATATGCCCACAGGGTAGAGTATAAGATTAAATGCCTGTTTCGTTTATGAACCCATATCATTCTTTGCAACATCTGCTTTAGGATTGATGGTCTCAACTTGGCCATTTGCTTGCGGGTAATAAGGGGTAGAACTATCATGTGATAGTCCTAACTTAGCAGTCAACTCAGCCATCATGTTATTATGAAAATGTGACCGATGATCTATAACTATGGCTTGTGGTACACCAAATCGGGAAACCACATTGTTAAAAAAGAAAAGAGCAGTCATTTCACCATTGTTGTTTAATATTGGCATCGCCTAAGATCATTTGTAAAATAGTCAATAACGACCATAACGATGGGGTAAGGGTTGATATTCCTCCACAATTTCTGATTAATTTTTTTACAAAAAAGAAATAAACAAAAAGGGGTAAGCTCGGCAAAAGGTTTACCAAGCAACTATGAACTGCAGAATACCTCTTAGCGAACCAAGAAGTACGGGTAGGCAATCTCCCCGAATGTTGTGTTTGGTGTATCACAGTGTACAAGGTGGCCGACTCAGTTACCTAAGCATGGATAGAAACCTAGTGTTGTCGTCCCAGATATATCTAAAACTATTTGGAGGCCCAATCCATATAAGCATTGTCTAATGCAAAACCGCACAGTGAGAGCATTCCCATATACTTTACGTACTGTAACACCACCTTATATACACGAAGGTACATGGATGAGCTATGATATACTCGGGTACGTGGAATGAGGTATCACACTCGGCATGTATTACAGACAAGTTAGTGACAACTACTTCGTTTTATGATGCTGGAACACATCTCTAGCCTAGAACCACTAAATAGTTTTCATTAATGACAATGATACATTAGTTAAATTGATGTTAATTTTAATTTGATCTTGCTTAGGAATTTGCCTTTCAAGTTCACCACGTGATGTATTATGAAATTCCTAGGAATGAAACTATTATGATAAGTATTCCTTCCATTCAATTTAACAATTAAAATCATAGCTACTAGGGATAGAGTGCTCAATCAAATTTGTTTTGATCAAAGAGCAAAGAGAAAAATCTAATGCAATTTCCCTAAACTATTCCTATGAGCACACAATTTTTTTTCAATGCAACATGCATGTATTTCTTTTCGATTTCCTTAATGTGAATATGAACAAAAAGGAAACTAATGCACATACAATCAATGAATCTTTAACAAGAACACAGACTTTATGAAAATTATGTTTCAAAGGAAAAGAAGACTTTTACAAAACTTTATTTCGAACAAATATTAATCGAATATAATCTAACTTTGACTATGGATTGATACTGAAAAAGAAAACATTTAAGAAACATTAACCAATCAATTCAAAGTAAGGCTAGCAAAGGAGATTGAAACTTGTTTTTTGAGAAATGACATTCATTGCTCATTCAATAAGCAAACAAATAGAGAAAAATGGAAAAAACACATTTCAAAGGCTGGAAACTAACCCTTAGAAGGATCCGTATAGCCGTGAATGGGATACAATGTGCTTCAGAGCACTTTCCCTAAGCCAAGGGTGCTTTGCAGTGCACTATGTCCCTCACAAGTCTACGCTAGTGACAGTGAACCATTTCAACAATCAATTTGACACAATTTTGACCAAAACTCAATGCAAAAGAGCTAAAATACAATCAATGAACATAAGTAGGGTCTGCAAGAGTGTCTTAGGAGGTGGATAATCTACTAGGAAAGATGATCTTCCCCAACAGAGTTGCCAATTTGTTTTGGAGAATTTCGTATCTTTGGATAAATACTAATTCCCTAGATAAGTAGCCATATCTAGAACAATAATTTAATCGTGCTTCTTCATAAAAAATGCGCTTCTTCATCAGAAGTGTTAGCTAACAGGTCAATTGCAAGTTTGAGAAATGAAATTTCACATTGTATGGGTAAGATTGCTTCCAAACCATCAACCAACTGAAATGGCGTGAATCCAATTACATTTCTCACCGAGGTTCGATATGCCGACAAGGAAGAGTATAGGATTAAATGTCAGTTTCATTTATGAACCCATATCATTCTTTGCAACATCCGCTACATGACTTTGTTGATGGCCTCAACTTGTCCATTTGCTTGCAGGTAATAAGGGGTAGAACTATCATGTGACATTCCTAACTTAGTAGTCAACTCAGCCATCATGTGATTATGAAAATGTGACCCATTATTTGTAAGTATGGCTTGTCGTACACCAATCCGAGTAACCACATGGTTAAAAGAGAAAAGAGCAGCCATTTTGCCACTATTGTTTAATGTTGGCATCACCTCAACCCATTTGATGAAATAGTGAACGACGATATAATATACCCATTCTCCCTAGTCAAGCTGGGGTTACATGTCATGAAGTCAATGATTGATTTGGAAAATGGTCCAACAACAATGACTGGATGCAATGGTGAAGGCGGTAATCTAGATTTGTGGTCATAGATCTAGCATGTGTGACAAATTTTGATAGCAATAATACAATCTTGAATATAGTTTGCTAGAAGTAACCACCATAGATAATTCTCTATGAGGTAGCATATCTAGATTAGTGTCCACCACAAGCACCTGAATGACAATCATTTAAAGCTTTATCGGCTTCCTAACATGTGAAGCACCTCCATAAAATCGTATCGATACCACGATGGTAAAGAGTGTTTCCAGTGAACAGATAATCTTTGGCTTGGTATTAAATACATTTCTATTGCGAGTGAGAGGCATTAGGTTGGAACGTTTGGGTCTAGAGATAGATCAATATATCTACATACCACGGGTCAGATGATGATATCAAAAATAGAGACTCATCCAAAATCGATGGTTCAAATGTTAAATCAATGGAGGTCGAGGGAAAGTTACAAAGTAGCTCGGTGGAAACAAGAGATTTCTTTGATTTGGACTTGATGAATTCCAGATCAAACTCATGCAAAATGACTATCCATTTTAAATATTTTCCACCCAGCAATTGACATGACAAAATTTATGTCATAGGGTTGCAATCTAAAATTACGATGGTCTTCCAGAGTAGAATGTAGTGGCGAAATCTCTTAACAGCTTTCTCAACTGCCAAAGTTAATTTCTCGACATAAGAGTACCTACTTTTTGTATCATTGAGATTGTGGCTCAAATAATATATAGGATTTTCAATCCCATTTTCCTCTTGGACTAAAACCATT
>APFE030958951.1:197291-216437 GCA_000404065.3 Pinus taeda
TCATCTAGAAGATGGGAATGATAATGATAATATTCTCAACCTTATTCTCTTATCATCATTGATTGGATGATTCCTTTATCCATAGAAAATATACGTGAGAAAGGATCCAAAGAAGTACCATATTCTAATGAATGTTCTACCCATACAGTTGGTGAAAGTGGATTTGGGTTTTCCACACAAGCCAAAAAAATTGATTGCTATGAAAGCTCAATGGGACTTAGCAACATAACTTCAGTATTACTATCAACTTTAGAATTGTTGGTAATCCTACTTAAATTGGAAGAGGTGGAGGAAATCATGTTGCAAGTCTCTACTCTTGCCACTTCCACCAAATCAGTTGGTGATACTAGCATAAAAGTACCCATTAGGGAAGGATTTTAAAGAGACCTACACCAACACTTTGAAGTGACAGCGGGGGTTTGTGTACCAATAGAATGCTTCTCATAGCCTGAGAACTAGATGCTAAGAAGGCAAGTTGATAAATAACTGTGATTCCACCCTTATGAGGGAATGCAATTGTATGAAAGTACGTGGAAACCATAGTAGCCATAGCATATACCCATGGATTTCCCAGTAAAATGTTGTAGTCAGGGGGTCCGTTAACTACCTCAACTTCAATAGTACTTGTTTTGCCCCCTAGTTCAATTTGCAGGTTATTCAAAATCCCACAATGCGTAAATGTTCATTCGTTGAAAGCTTTTAATGTTGTTCGTGATTGTGACAACGGCATTGAACCAAGTTTTTTCCAGTAGCTCATTGACATAATGTGATTAGATTCCCCCTCATCAATAATAGTTTGGTGAACATTGCTATTGAGAGCCTTTACTTGAAATAGGAAGGCTAATTGTGCCTGTAACTGTGGTGTGTATCCTGAATGGTTAAAAACCACAATATTGGAATCCATAGTTCTATTCCACCAATTGTTGACGGTAAAGCCTACTTTTGAGAGGGATAGTTTTCTAACACCTCAAGTGTCGACATAGTAGAAGGTGATTGAGTAAGAACTTCTAATGTGTTATAATTCTGAGTTTCTCAAGATGGAGGGTTAAATGTCGCTTTATGAACAACTTCCTTTGGTGGTTTTATTGTCAATTCTGGCACAGTAGTTGGTGGAATATTTTCAGATGAAGTCGAAGTCTAAGGATTAGGTTGATCAGTGGCTTGATTATTCGATGTTGATGGTAGATTTCCATAATCTTTATTTCTCGTTGACACCAAAACTTCATTTTTAGGCTTTGCAATGGATAGGATAAGTACTTGGGATGAGGAAGAATGGTCTGTCACAACCAAATGTGTCTCTGGGTTTCAAAATGGATCAGTCAACACTGCAGATGTGTTAGATGTCTTTAGAAGCTTAGAGACTTCAAAGAAGTGTGGACAATCTCTTGCAAATGCTCTTCATTAAGATTAGACATCGATAATGAGGATTCCTTGTCTAAGTAGAGGAATCAATTGATTTCTCTTGAGGGGTATTATCTTGTTTTTTGTTTCTTTTCCACTTCTTCTTGCCTCCTGGCTGCTTTGGATTCTTGCCTTTGTCAAATGACATGCAATTGACTTCAGAAGCAAGAGTGTTTTCTAATGCATTTGTAGTTTGATTGGAAATGGCAAGAGTTTGCCAAGATGGTCTACCTGCCATTTGTGTACTCGAAGAACTGATCACACCATCACCGGCATGAGAGTTCTTACTTGATTGTGAAGGAGAAGGAACAGTGAAAGCTGGTTAGGGTACATTGGGAATCTTGTTGTACAACGTGCCAGATTATGTATAAGTCAAATCCAAATTTTGGGCATGATAAATTACTTCCTCTTCTGTGACAACTCCAACTTTCATCACATCCTCAATGATTAATCAAAACAAGGATTTTATGAACCACCCAACCAAAAGCTTATCCGTAACATATGTCTTAACCATTCGACAACAACGTTGCCACTCATGAATATGATCTGATATATGAGTAGTAGTAGTCTATTTAAAGTTGGTTAGGAGTTTCTTTCAAGTCTTGTATCTAATAGGTAATTGGAATTAGATTAGAAATGTGGTAGTGAAAGTCATAAAGTTGTTAAAAGAAGCTCATGGTCACTCGATGTACAACTTCGTAGTCAGACCAGTAACCGTTCTTTGGAAAAGATGGAGTATAACCAAGTCATCATTTAAGGAGTTTGATCACCATAAACGGAAGCTCATGACATGATTTGATGGGTCTTCTCTGAGATTTACATTGAATTTTGGAATGTTAGAAGGTATCTTATGTGGAACTACCAGCGACCAACGTGCATATAAGATTGGATTATTAGTGAGCCGGTTTAAATTTGGTATTTGAAGATTTTCTAAAAATGGAAAATGTCGATTCAAGTCAAGTTGAGCATACCTAGGATATGATGGAATTTCCTGATTAATAGGTATTTACATACCAGCATAGGGAATATGCATTTGGTAACCTTCATAAGGTGGTTGTTGAACAAATTTGGCATAAGGTGGTTGTTGATAACTAGGTTGAATTTGTGGTTGTCCATAACTAGAAAAGCCTTGTTGACTAGGACCTTGGTAAACCTGATACTGTCCACACCCAGGTTGATCGTACTGGGCAGGTCCAAATTGGGGTTGGAATTGCTGGAATTATGACTATTGATATTGAGGCTGCCACGGTTGTTGAATCAACTGTTGTTGTTGTTGGTACAACTTTTGTTGATTTAATGGTTGTTGTTTCCCATCAATGAAAGGTTGAACAAGGTGTAAATAAGCTATACCATTGTAAGCCTGAGTCACTTCTGATAAAGGTATACTAACATGAGGTTGTTGGACCCCAGTCATAAGCAGTTGTTGTATAACAGCTTGAGCAACTTAGACCTCTTGACCCGAAACTTGTGGTTGTGAGGTAGAAGGACCAATTTGTATAGGTTGAGGCACAATTGTTTGAACTTATGAATGTGATACAATGGTAACAACATGTGTAGTAGGAATAGCTGACACATTTTGCATTGGTTGTGTTGGATACACAAGCCTTTGTTGAACTGGCATTGTTGGTTTCCATTAACAGACTCAAATTTTAGGTTGACCTGAATACTGCGGGATACTACCATATGATGGTCCTCCAGGATATGGAGGATAATGTGAATAAGAATACTTCTCTCCATATGGTGGCAATCTAGTATGTAATGGATACATAGGTCAGTGATGACTAGATTTCCCAACTTGATATTGATATGCAAGATCAAACTGTTGAGTTCCCATTAATGAAGAACCAGGTAAAATTCTAGTTGACGACATGGGTGATGACCATTGTGTAGAAGCAACCCTTTAGTGGGTTCTAGATAAAGATTGGTAACCAACTGGGACAAACGATTCACAATATAGGTGTGACTCAAGTGTAGTAGAAAATATCGAAGAGGTTGCGGAAGAAGATTCTGCCATAGCTACATTATATGATACAGTCTGGGATGTTGATGGTTGTTCAGTCATAATTAACTGACTCAATAGATGTCCTAAAGAATCGATGGGTACTTCAAAAGAAGTGAGCTCAAAAAGAGCACTAAAATGAGGAGTATCCGGATAAATATAAAGCTCAATTCCAAAATGGAATGGGGTTCTAGGTGTAGTATCTTCTTCTAATTCTTCCTCAACAACAATTAAACCAGGTGCAAGAACTTCACCGTGTGGTCCATAATTGACTTCTGGTATTGATAAAGTGGAATTTTCAATAGTTATCGATTCCTAAGGGTTAACAGGTTGATCGTATTTTGATAAAGTAGCAACTTTTGAATGTTCAAATTCGAAGTCCATATGTTCTCATAAAAGAACAACATTTTCAGAGAGAGGTTCCTAAACAACTTCAGGTTCAGAAGTAACTTCAGTTTGGACTGTGATAGTTTCTAGATCAACTTCTGCTTGAACTGATTCAAGTTCGGAAGTAATTTCTTGTTGAGCAAGTTCAAGTTGTGGATCAACTTGTTCTTGAACAATTTTCGTTACTATTTCACTAATATAAGTGATAATATCCTCAGGTGATTGTGAAAGTTCTTCTTCAGAAATGAATGTAATAGAAATAGTTGGAGTAATTGGAGTCTTAGTACTTATTGAAATGGATGATTCTGGTAATTTAGATGAAGAACCTGGAGTTCCTGATGTACTTGAGTTAGTTAAACAAGACCGCTTTGACCGAATAGGTGTAGCTTTGGGTGGAAAAGGTAGTTTACTCAGTGTTCTTCACGAATGATGGGGTAAGAGTTGATGTTCCTCCATAATTGTTGATTAGTTTTATTGCAAAAAATAAATAAAAAAAAAGTGGTAAGCTAGGCAAAAGGTTTACCAAGCAACTGTGAACTGTACAATACCTCCTAGCAAACCAAGAAGTACGGGTAGGCAATCTCCCTAAACATTGTGTTCGGTGTAACACAATGTTACCTAAGGATGGATAGAAACCTAGTGCTGTCCTCCCATATATCCCCGAAAGTACGTGGAGGCCCAATCCATATAAGCATTATCTAATGAAAAACCACACAATGAGAGCATACCCATATACTTTATGTATTCTAACACCACCCTATACTCGAAGGTACGTGGACAAGCTACAATATACTCATTTACGTCGAATGAGAAATCACACTTGGGATGTATTGCAAACAAGTTAGTGATAGTTTCTTTGTTTTACGATGCCGGAACACATCTCTAGCCTAGAACCACTAAATGTTTTTCATTAATGATAATGCTCCATTAGGTAAATTCATGTTAATTTAAGTTGATCTTGCTTAGGAATTTTCTTTTCAAGTTAACCATGTGATGTATTCTAAAATTCCTAGGAATGCAACTATTATGATAAGCATTCTTTCCATTCAACTTAACAATGAAAATCCTAGCTACTACGGATAAAGCAATCAAATTTCTTTCGATCAAATAAAAGAGAACAATCTAATGCAATTTCCATAAACTATTCCTATGAGCACACACAAAATTTTTCAATGCAACACTCATGTACTTCTGTTCCTTTTCCTTAATGTGAATGCCAGCAAAAAGGAAACTAATGCAGATACAATGAATCAATCTTTATCAAGAACGGAGATTTTACGATAGTTTTGTTTGGAAGGAAAAGAAGACTTTTACGACACTTTATTTCGAATAAAGATTAATTGACTATAATCTAACTTTGACTATGGATCGATAACGACAAAGAAAAAATTTAAGAAACATTAGTTAATTAAGTCAAAGTAGGGATAACAAAGGAGATTTGTCATTCAACAAGTAAATAAATAAAGAAAATTGCAAAAACTCATTCCAAAGGTTAGAATCTGACCCTTAAGAGGATCAGTGCAGCCCTGAATGGGAGACAGTGCACCTCATAGCACTGTCCTTAAACCAAGGGTGCTATGTAGTGCACTGTGTCCCTCTCTAGCCTGCACTGGTGCAGTGAGCTGTTTTAAAAGGCAATTTGACACAGTTTTGATCAAAACTCAATACAAAACAACTGAAATAAAATCAATGAACACATGTAGGGTCTGTAAGAGTGTCCTAGGAGGTGGATAAGATACTAGGAAAGACGATCTTCCCCAGTGGAGTCGCAAATTTGTTTTGGAGAATTTGGTATCTATAGATAAATACTAATTCCGTAGATAAGTAGCCATGTCTAGAACAATAGCTTAAAGTAGTTTACCCTCTTCCTATATGCAATAGATAATATAAAGAAGATGAGAAGACCTACTTGTAGTTCTGGTCTCCTCTTATCTCCTTTGTATCAATCTTGTTGCTCCTTCTTGTACTTAACATGCTTGAGAAGTACATGTAAAGATCAACAAAAGACATAGAATTGATCAAAGTAGAAGATATATTGAATACAAGTGAATGGAATCACATACATTTCACACATATAAGCATCATATAATAATACAAACATATGGGAAAAATGTTCAAATACTTTATTGAATATAAGAAGGAATTACAACCATCGTGTCTGATTCAAATTTATTCCTCTAGCTTGGATCCCATCCACATTGCATAAAAAGCGTGACAAACTTGTAGCATAACAATACTTGTCTCAAAGTCAATTCTTAGAGCAACATTATCTCCTTACAATTCAATATAATCTAGCCCCTAATCACTTAGATGAGTGTTCAATTTATAGGAGGATGAATGAGGTTATGTCATAAATGGGTTATTGAATGGACTTCCATACATAGAATTAGTTCCATGGAGGAAGGGATGAGAGGATAGGATGCATCTTAACACATTCCTCATCCATTTTTGTGCTCATAGGAGTTGATAAGTGAGGGAAATTTCTTGATCACTCTAAAAGATAAGAATATTCCCCAAAACCTATTTGAATTTCACTCAATCTCACCTAAAATAGGTGAAGGAGGGCTTGAGTGCTCTGCAGAGCACCCTGGCATGGACTCAACTACTCTGCAGCACACCCTTACATGGGCCTACCTGCGTTGGTCCCTCTAGAGGTTATTTCAAGATGTCTTCAAGTCATGAAACTATCTTGGAAGGAGGCATTCAAAAGGGTGACCTGTTTAGGCCATGTAGCAACTGAAATTAGGGTTTGATGAGCCCTAAAAGACTAATATGGATGATGGGAGAGATGTGCCCTAATGGATCTGTAACAAGAAGAGTGTGGGAAACAATTATTTAGAGCACAACATTCCCCTATTCCTTGGCTTGTACTACATGTTCAATGTCGACCTCCTTCGACCATGCTTCCCACCATTACTAGACACATAAAAGATTGGAGAATAATTGACAAGGGACTAAGTTCAACATAACTTTCCCCATCTGATGGAGGCGCTCAACACAATGGGGACCATTGCTTCCTAAGGGGGGAGAAATGATCCAGGTGGATGTTGGTGGGCACCTCTCTATCCCACTTGGCCCCCCACAACTATCTCTTTTAGTTTCTCAGTTTTGTTAATTGTAGCACAATTTACTATTTTTCGCAGTTTTTTGGGTCCTGGAGTTCCAGAGCCATTTTGAGGCCCTAAACGATATTGTTTTGGAAAACTAGGGGCCAATACAAGCTGTGATTAATGTTGGCCATTCTTGGATATATATTTCTAACGAGGTATTGTGCACATCCAAGAAAGATCATATGCCAAAGTTATGACATCGAGAAGTTGATGTACCAATTTACCCAAATAGGGCCCATACTTTGGCACTTGATCTCTTAGGGTTAGTTTCTTGGATGTTTAGGGTTTTTTCATTGTTTCTCAAAAATAAATAGGCCTTTTATCCTCATTGTAACATAGTTTAGAGGCATGTAGCTAGC
The DNA here is from genome assembly GCA_000404065.3 of Pinus taeda. Classification (NCBI taxonomy): domain Eukaryota; kingdom Viridiplantae; phylum Streptophyta; class Pinopsida; order Pinales; family Pinaceae; genus Pinus; species Pinus taeda. The sequence goes on from APFE030958951.1 coordinate 204,548, forward strand.
ACATCTCTCCTTAGAGATAAGCTTCCATCGCCCAAGCTAGTTCATTTCCATTTCTATTTGTAAGCATATTTAGTATTTTATATTCATGAAATGAAGTATTTTTTCTACTGCATCTCTATATTTTTGTTTATTTCTATACTTTATTGTGTTCCTGTTTAAATCTATACCAATATGTCACACTTAATTGAAATGAAACTAACTTTATAACATTTTCTTAAAAGTAATATAAAAGTTGGATTATCACACTTGCTTGAAAAAAATATAGAACTAGAGTATCACACTTTACTGAAAGAAATATGAAACTATAATTATCACACTTTCTCAAAAGAAATATCACACTTGAAGAATTAAATATCACACTTGCTTGAGAAAAATATAGAACTAGAGTATCACACTTTATTGAAAGAAATATGAAACTATAATTATCACACTTTCTCAAAAGAAATATCACACTTGAAGAAAGAAATATCCCACTTGCTTAACTAAATAATGAAATTAAATCTAAATCACTCTAACAGACAAATATATATTAACTCTGTATTCACACTAATTAGAAATTGAAATATTCTGAACTCAAATGTAATTTAGATAAATCAACACTCCGTCATACTATTTGTCCTATCCATAAGAGATGTCCACTTCACTCATTCATCCTACAACAAAATTATTAAACAAAACATACTATGTTACGAACTATTATCATTGTCAAAAGCATTCATTAGCAATCAAAATTGAAAGGTTACATAAAATACATGAAAGTGATTTAAAATGAAAAATTGAATGTTTTCTATAAATAAATAAGACCTTACAACCCTAGGGGGGGCTCCTATGAGTTGTAGGTATGCATGATTACTCAGAAACTAAATACATATCAAGACAATTTCTTAGAAGAATGATCAAACTTGCCTTTATAAATGAACGTAGAGTTTCAAAAATAATAATATTCAAGTATGTGTTTATCATGTCGACAGTATATTTATAACATGTATCAATAATTATTTTAGAGATTTGCGAGCCTATCCTACTTGATAGAGACTAAAAATAAGACAAGAATATAGCATCTCATGATTTCCTCATGATTTGCTATTAGAGAACCAAATCGTGAGGGTAATATCTGCTTCCATTAATTTTGTAGCTCTCCTGGTTTGCCTTCGACTCCTTCTACGCTGGTTGACTTCTGCATTTATTGAGCTTATGTGATGTTATTATCGTTGATTTAGGTCATGAAGATAGGTAAATATCGTTATGCCAGCTATTAGCCACCTGCCCATATGTCTTCTTCTGCAGTTGGAGTTTTGGAACCCATTGAACCTTCAATTATACTACAAAATTAGTTATTAGCTACATAATTGGTGAAATTCAGTATCTTATGCAAATATTGAGTTAAATAATAAAGAAAAATGAAACTTATTAGATAAAATATGTTTAATTACCTTTTATTGCCATTAACCTTCTAAACTAATGCTCAACTATAGTTATTAGAGTAAAAAATAAGGAGGATGGAGTGTAATAAGGTTGCCAAAAATAAACAATTTTTGTCTTCAACATTCACCCACACAGAAGATATTGCATGTCCTCATGCACAAAATTTTTAAAATTTGTAACCCTTCTTTGTTACTGAGCTTCTTCAAAGGCCTGAGCAAGAAAATCTATTTTACTCCTTCTCACTTTCTTGATATTGACTGCTGCCATCCTTCGTTTCTTCATTGAGATCCTATTATGAAAACTTGTGACCATTTCTTAAGAAATTTATTTTTGTCTTTCAAATTATTATTTTTATCATACCATAAACTAAGATGTAACAATATGTTATCATTTTGAGTTCTCTAGATTTCATTTTGTACAATTAGTGTTTTATGTTCCTGCTTCAAATGTCTATTTAACACCCCCAATTCATATATTTACTGCTTAAGAGTGTTTACAATTTGGGGTTCTTCTGGAGGATCAAAATAGATTCCTTCACCTAAAATTTCTTCTTGGTTTGAATATGATTCAAAAAAAATTCTTGTAGCTCTTTGTTCTAGAGATTCTATGTAGCAGTATTTTTAAGAAAGGCTTCCCATTATTTCTCCTTAATCTTCCAGTTCTTGAACCAACTTTCTCTGATTCTTGGTAATCTAGTAGCTTCTACTACAAATTACTCTGTCATCATTGTTTCAATTTCTCTAATGTCTTATTCTATACTATCATATTCCTGAGAAAATGATTTCATAAGTTCTTTCTCATGACCATGAAATTTTTCAATAAATCCTAACCATTGCACTTGCTACAATTGATGTTTCACCTACAAGTATCCTTCAAGAAATTTATCCCCATTTGTTTTTGAGTGTATAATGACTCCCATAGTGAAGAAGTCTTAGCCCTTAATTTTTATTTTTTATAGGTTTATGGAAGGAGATTGGTTATGGAGTAGGTCCAACGGACGAAATTTGGGTAACGGAAGAGGTGTTTTTGGAAATGGAATAGGGCTTAGTGGAATAGATATGATGTAAGGAACTGTGATGATATGTGAAGGAAGTGGGATGTTATACGTAAGGGAGGGAGTAAATATAATTGATAACAAGGTTTCATATCATTTTGATAAAATATTTTCAATAGAACCAAAGTCATGTCGTAGTGAAGGTAATCATTATGCAAAATCGATGTGGCAATGGTCATTCATCTATTTGCTTTCATAATTCAATGTTTTTCCCTTTATTTTATAACTAATATTTACATACTTGCTACCTCTCCTTTCTGATTTTTGATTTCTCCTTTTGTAGGTTATACCACGGCTTCTTTAGCTATGATCTTCATTCAATTTTCTTTTACCATGAACTTCATTTGCACTAGTTGCAATCTGTCAAGTCAACTATAGAATTCCATGAGAATTGCAGATTAGCAACAATTATGTAGTTGTCTTATATTTTGAAAACACGAATAAAAATAAATGATACAAGAATAGGGAATTAAAATGAAAATCTTTGTTGCCAATAATTCTAGGTTTTCAACTTAGATTTTTTGTTAGACATGCCAATAATGTCGGTTTTCATGTTTATAAAATAAAAATGTTTTCATTATTTTTTTGTTTTTTTTCTTAAAAATAAAGTAGAAGGCTAAGTTGGAGAGGAAGAAGAATCTTCCTTGACCAATTTCAAATAAATATTATCTTGCATATTCCGTATGAACTCGTTCTTTCTTAATGGTTTATGATATATTCTTAATCTATGACCATTTACCAGGAAGGTTACCTTTTCTTCATCAATGGTTCTGATTTTGACTGCTCCATTATCAAAGATAGTTTCAATTTTGTAAGGGCCAAGCCAATGAATCTAAAATTTTCCTTGAAAATATTTAAACTTTGAATCAAAAAGCAATGCCCAATCAGGAGACTAGAATTTTATTTTCTTGATAAACTTATCATGCCACATAGATTTTTGTTGTTGCTTTATATTAGTTTTATGTATAAAATATTTTTGTATCTCATTAAGTTCATTCAATTACTCCATTCTTTATCTTTGGGCTTCTAATAGATCAAGACCTAATTTGATAGTTGTTTTAAAGTCTTTATCTGTAACTTAATAGGAAACATTAATTTCTTTCCAGAAAAAAGTTCATAAGGAGTGTGTCGTGTTGTGTTTCTCCATGTGGTATGATATTCCCATAAAGCTTTCAAAAGATTTTTTGCCCAATCCCTTCTATGAAAATGCACAGTCTTGGTAAGAATTGCTTCAATTACTTTATTGGTAGATTCAACTTGTCCGTTTGCTTATGGATGATATGGAGTAGACTTTTGATGTTTGATTTTGCACTAATCCATTATCTTCTATACTAACTTGGATGTAAGTTGAGTACCTTGATCTATCAAAATTTCCATTGGGACACCAAAACGAGTGAAAATTTCCTAAAAAATAAATGAAACTACAAAATTTTTAGTAGAAAAAGGAAGTCTTTTAGCTTCTACCCATTTTGTGACAAAATATCTACAAACAAGAATTTACCTTTCTTTTCTTGATGGCGAATTTATTGGACGAAAAAAATATAAAGCGCATTTCTCAAAATATTCAGTAATTACTTGAGGTTGTAGATGCATTTCATTCGAAGAAACATACTTGCCCATTTTTTGAAAATTGTCACATTTCTTAACATATTATTTGGCATCCTTAAAAAGAGAAGGGAAATATTATCCTAAGAGAAGGACTTTATACGAAGTTATTTTTTCAACGAAATGTCCTCCAAATGGTTCATCATGAACATATTTTAATATCTCTAACACTTCATCCTCTCTAACACATCTTCGAATGATTAATTCAGGTCTTGTTTTATATAATTCTTCATTTATCCATGAATAAGATGCATTAGTTTGAATAACTTTCCTTTTCTTCGAGGAGGAAAGTATGATGGTAACTTCCCTGTAGACAAATAATTATGAATATATGGAAACAAAGGATATTTAATAGATACTGCAAAAATATATTTATGAGGAAAATGATCTTCTATAGGAACACCATTATCCTCATTTTAGATTCTAGATAGAAAATTAACAATTGTGTTTTTCTTTCCAGGTCTATCCAAAATATTAACATTGAATTCTTGTAATAACAATTACCGTATTGGAATTATACCATTATTAATTTATTTATTCATTAAATATATAATTGCATAATGATCTATGTGAATGAGGGTTTTATAACCAGTGATATAGTGTATGAATTCATCGATGGTATGTACAACAACTAAAAACTTATTTTCTATTACTGCGTATTTCAACTTTGCAAAGGTCAGATTTTTTCTTGTATAGTAAATGGCATAAATAGTTAAATATTTATATCCTAATACAACTTCTAGATATGTATCTAAGGCATCAATTGAAATTTCAAAAGGTAGTTTCGAGTTTGGTCCTCCTAAAATGGGTGCTTCCGAAATATTTTCTTTCAATGGTTCAAAGGCTTTTTGGTAGTGAGAATTCCAGATGAATTCACAATATTTTGTAAGAAATTCGAAAAGTGGAGAGGGAATTTTCATAGAGTTTTCTATAAATCTTCTATATTAGCCCATAAAACCAAGAAAATTCTAGCTTCCCTTTGACAAGTAGGAAATGATAATTTAGAAATCACTTCTACCTTAGATGCATCCACTTTGATTCCATTTCCTTAAATGTGGTGGCCCAAAACAATTCCCCCCGTGAACATCATAAAACATTTTTCATTGATTAATGAGATATTTTCTTCCTTAAACCTAATAAGAACATCTTCCAAAATTTTAAGAGCTTCTTCAAAAGAGGTTCCATAAACTGTAAAATCATCCATGTAAACTTCCACACAATCATGGGTTAGATTAGGAAAAATGCCTAAACTTCCCTTTGGAATGTTGCAGTTGCATTACACAACCCAAAAGGAAGTAACCAATAAGCTTAACTTCCACATGGACATATAAAGGTTTTTTTATCTTGATGCTCTAGAGCTATGTGGATTTGGTTATACCCACTAAAACCATCCAAGAATGAAAAATACTTTTTCCCTTCCAATGTATCAAATACTTGATCTATAAAATGAAGTGGAAAATGGTTTTTCAAATTAGATTTATTCAATTCCTTATAATAAATTAATTCTCTCCATTTTCAATTATTTTTTGGAACAATTATCAATTTTGAGACCCACTGGATGTCTAATATTGGATAAATTAAATTCACATTTAACAATTTATGTAGTTCTTCCTTAAAAATTTCCCTTATGTTTGGATTCATCCCCCTCTCAGGTTGTTGGATTGATCTGACATTTTCTTCAATATAAATATGATTCATACAAGTTTTATGATCAATTCATTTCATATTAGTGTTTCCCATGCATAAGAAGAGGAATGTTCTTGTAACATATTCACTAATTCTTTCTTTTTAGATTCTTCCAGATTTTCATTAATATACAAACTTTTCCCTGGAAAAAATTCTATTAAAGAATTACCAAATTTATCAATAAAATGTAAAGCCATTTGACGAGATGGATATTCAATATTATACTGTTCTTGAAAACTTTGATTTCATTCATGATATGAGGAAGATTCATTATTTTCCATCAAATTTAAAATCTCATCTTCTTCATCTATTTGTGAAGTAGCAAAAATTGGTCCTATACCAAAGTTTTTGTTATCATCATCTATCCATGCTTCACCTTGTACTTATATTTTTTTCAAGAGGGTATAATGTGAATTTATTTGTTGAACTTCCATTAGAAATAAACATATCACCAAATATACAACTTATAAAAGAATGGGTTGTAGCTAACCATTATCTACCTAAAATTAATGGGTTTCCTCCTAGATTATTCTTGGGTGTCAAGATCATGAACTCAAAAAAATATTCACAAGAATCTAAGGATGAAAATACATATTCTAAGATATTGTTAGGTTTGATAACAAATCTATTTTCTAATTGCAATAATATAGGTATATATTGAAGATAAGGAAGTTTCAATGATTCATACTTTCTTTACTCATGATATTTTTGGTTGCTCCTAGATCAATAAATGTATTTGGAATATCAACACCATCAATGTTTGTTTTCACAATGGGACTTCCTAGATCTAGATTTTTCTAAACTATTGTTTTTGCCATTATGATATCTGCAATTTCCCCAACTAACTAGATTCTTTCAACTTCTTTTATTTTTCTTCCTAGTTTTTTAATACTTAACTCCCTGATTGTATTCACAGATATTGGTATTTATTTGATAGATTTTAACAAATGAATTTTTATACAACCATTATCCATCTCATCTACCATATCATAATCAGGCAACACAATATGTTTTTGTACCCCTTTTCCAATTTTCAATCTTTCCACAAAAGGAGGATTTTGAATAGAAACTGAAGGTTGTTCTATCATGGGAGTTGATTTCACTAGAGTATCATCATAATTTACAGGGGTGGTTTTATTTTTAGTATTTTACTCTTGATGAAGAGATGTCTCTTTTCCAGAGAGGCCAGCCTTCTCAAATTCCAAGGTAACAACAGATGGTGACCTCTTTTCCAATACTCTACGATATCTAAGTTTGACATATTTTAGATCTAATGGAGTTATCATGTAAGTTTAGAAATTATGCCCTTATATGTTGTAAATAAGCTGTGAGTTTTTATTTATTGGATTTGGAAGTGGTTGAGTAGGAAGTTGATCTGGCTTTTGTGGAAATTGTAATGAACATTGTGGGTTTCGATTTTGAGGTTGAGAAGGGCGAATAAGCCAAGGAAAATATTGTGGTGGAAAAATAGGGTAAGCTTGTTGAAATTGAGGATATTGAGGATACTTTCTATAAGGATATTTCCATCCTTGCGCCCAAGGTGGAGGCCAAGATTTCCAAGGCATGGGCAAAATCTAATTACTTTGTGGTGGTTGTCCATATGTCTGAGTGTTGAAACCTTAGGTCATATTTGATTATGGATTTTTCCATGGTCTCTAAGCAATAAAACAATGAGGTTCTACTTGATTTTGCATTACTTCCTCTTGATAGAAAACTTTAAGACCCGGTATTGAAGGGATTTCGTTTGTATGATCATTTATACACGTATAACACAAGTTTTTACACTTTTCAATTCAAGAGGGCATTTTGTCAAGGCATGCTTCTTCCTACATTTTAGACAAAAGATAGATAATGTAGAATTTTCATCCTTTTGCTTGTTTTGTATTTTAAGAATATCTATTTGATCACTAACACTCCCCAAAATACCTATTTTGAAATTATCAAAGAAATTTCCTACTTTGTCCCTACTTACTGTCCCAGCTACATATTTATTAATCCTATACATAACAATATCTCTTGTATTTTTTCCCGTTTTTGGCTTTCCTCTTGAAATGTGTATGTATAACTCACAAACATCTCCAAATGATAACTAAGAAATATATCCTTTACCCATTAAATTGAAAATATCTATCCACTGATCTCCAATAGATTTCAAGAAGAGAGATTTCAAAGTTTCTTCATCTAGAGTATGCATTTTAGCCCTTTTTACATTATAAGAAAACATTTCAATGAAATCTTCAAGATTTTCATCTGCTTTTGTATCATTTTAAATACTTCATCTTTAAGGTTATGGGGCATGCAATTTTTCATTTCTTCCCATGTTCTTATAGAATGGGCTCCTAAGTCCATAAACCATTTTAATGTTGAATCTTTAAGAGTGACTAGAAACAATTTTAGCTTTCTAGTATCAAGCAAGTAGTCATAGGATATACACAAGACTTCAAACTCAAAGAGAAATGTTTCAGGGTTCTAATTTTAGAATCCATAGAAATTAGGGAGGATAGAGGGTGATAAATTTTTCAATGTGGTTATGGTATCTTAATCAAAGATTGGAAATCCAAAAGGTTTTGGATGTCCTCTACTAGATCGTCTTCATCTTCCTCCATCTCTTCCACCTCTTGTATTGCCTCCTCTTCCACCTCGAATCCTATGTTCACCATTCACATTATGTACTTTTCGTTCACCTTCTAGAATTGTAGATTCCTCGGAGCTAATATAAGTTTCCAAAATTGGATTTTTTAGCTCTTCCTCTGGTTCTTCTATCAGTGGAATGTTAGAGTAGATTTCTTGTTATTCTTCACTAGGGATTTCTATTTCTTGTCCTAGAATTTGTTCTACATTGGAATATAGAAAGATTACTCCTATTGGGGATGTAAGATCTTCTTCTTCTACTACAACTTTAGTAGAGAAAGTTGGTGGATCTTTAGGTTTGATTTTAGATCTATGTACCTTAGGAAGTCTATGTCTACCTACAATTGATGGAATATGATTTTGGGTGGAGGGTGTGGCACTACAAGGTCATTGTGGGGAGAGTGATTATGTGGGAATCAAACTTCTACCTCTACTTACGAATCTACCTATAGAGTCTCTTTCCCTATGCATATCTTTTTTTTTTTATCAAAATAAAAAGACCCATATATACACTTCCTTGGCAATGATGCCAAAATGTTTGGAAATCTAATTGATGTTAAATTACTACATAAATTATCGACAAGGGCTAGTATACTGATAAAGCCTATGTGCACTTTATGTACTAAAAGTCCTTATTATTCAAGTAATTCCGAGATTAAAATGAGATATTGACATGGACATGTTTTCTCTAACAATTATCACTCCTACACGAAGTTAAATATGTCACACTTAATGGAAATGAATCTAAGTTTATCACACTTGCTTAAAAGAAATATAAAACTAGAATTATCACACTTGGTTGAAATAAATATAAAACTAGAATTATCACACTTGGTGGAAAGAAATATGAAACTATAAATATCACACTTTCTCAAAAGAAAGATCACACTTGCAGAATTAAATATCACCCTTTGCCCAAAATAAATATCGCACTTGTTTAACTGAATAATGAAATTATATCTAAATCACTCTGACTGTAAAAGATAAATTAACTGTATAATCACATCAATTATAAATTCAAATCTTATTCACTAAAATGTAATGTAAATCAACCCACACTCTGTCATACTATTTTTCATGTGCATAAGAGATCTCAACTTCACTCATTCATCCTATAGAAAAATGATTAAACAAAACATACTCTGTTATGAACTTTGTTATCACTATTAAAAACATTCGTTAACAATCGAAACTTAAAGGTTATATAAAATAATTCGAAGAAATTTAAAATGAAAAATTGAATGCTATCTAAAAACAAATAATACCTTACAACTCCATGGGTATCTCTTGTGATTTGTAGGTATAGACAATTACTCAGAAACTAAATACACATCAAGATAGTTTCTCAGTAGAGTGATCAAACTCATCTTTATAAATGCAAACAATGTTTAAAAAATAATAATATTTAGGTCTGTGTTATCATGCCGAGAGGTAGATTTATAACCTCTATCAATAATTTTTTAAGATATTTACTAGCCTATCCTACTCGACATAGAATAAAAATGACATAAGAAGATAATATCTCATGATTTTCTATTGGGGATGCAAATCATGAGGCTAAATATCTCCTTCCATTAATTTTATTGCTTGCTTTGTTCGCCTTCAGCTCCTTCTTCACTAGTTAACTTTCGTTTTGACTAGGCTTATGAGGTGTTCTTATCATCAATCTAGGTCATGAGGATGGATAAATATCATTATTCCAGCCATTAGTCACATACCCATATGTCTTGTTCATAGGTTGGAGTTTCAAAACCCATCGAACCTTTAACTATGCTCCAAAATTAGTCATTACCTACATAATTAGCACAATTCAGTAGCTTATGCAAATATTGAGTTAAATAATAAATAACAATGAAACTTACGAAATAAAACATGCTTAAGTACCTTCTATTTACATGAACCTTCTAAACCAATGCTCAAAAAGGGTTATCACAATCGAGAAGAAAGGGGATGGAGTGCAAGAAGGTTTTCAAAAAGAGAAAATTTTGGGCCTCAATAAATAATAAAGAGGGACTACACTTACAGTAGTTACTTCCAAAGAGCTTGACTCCTTTCCTATCATGATGTAAAATAATTATTATAGAAACATAAAAAAATTCATTCTAACAAATCACTTTTATAATTATTTAACCTTCACTACTATGAAAACCACAACGGGAAAAACAACACTTCTCCCAAGGAATGAGAAATTGTTTCCACTAACCATATTGAGTAAATTTGACATCCAAGATAGTTCCCTAATAATGGCCACTCTAGCTCTAACACATGATTCCTTTTGGCAATGTCCTTCCTATTCCTTTAACAATGTCTTCTCTATAGTAATTTAGAGCTCGACAACTCACTCTTTTGAACATTCTCCACTGGGCTCCAAAACCAACAAGGTTTCCTCAAGATTTCCCCCTCTCACCATATTGGCCAACCCTTTTCCCTTACTTAGATCATCTATCTCTACGGAAAGGAAATCTAGGAAGACAACTTCCTCTAACCATAACCCTCTTTGGGCTTTTCCCAATTGTCCTATAACTATCTAGGATATGAAATTATCTCTTAGCACCTTTTTCTACTATAATTTACACAATTGGCCATATGCACGCTAACATTAAAGTATAACAAGCATTTATGTACATCATGTATTCATACTTGACCCCCATCATGGGCCCAATAGTCTATAAAAGTAAAATTAATAAGAAATCATGACTAACATCTCATGTTATATAGGTGGTATTCATTTCAATTTTCTCTCATATTAATGAACATTCAATTCAGAAGAACAATATTAATATTGCATATCGTAACAATCAACATTATACCTTCACAATTTCAGCTGTAAGTCACATTGAAACATTTTACGTTCCACTATTTCTTATATTCCATGTTGCTACAATTTTAGTGACATTACTATGTTTCCATTACTACTTAATCAAACTAGCAAAATTAGTCACAACTACTTTTAATAAAACCATAATATTTTACAAAAATATTGTTATTTAGAAACCATCTTGTCAAATACATTCAAGATGTATTTCACTTTGTACATGCATAATTGTTCTTAATATTTCAACAAATTATAAAGATATTGGTTCTATCCATATTTCATAAACCATTTTCTTGCATTATGTGTAAGAATAACAAGTAAGGCTACATTCGAGGAACTTTGAAACAAAATTTCCATGAAGTTATTTTACAACAAAAGTTAAGGGAATAATCTGGGTGGTTCAAGAAATAAATGTGGCCTTGAAATAGCTCAAAAAATCAAAGTCATTAGAACGAAATGAAACTAGGACCAGATCATAGTGTGTTTTTCCTTGATTCTAATAGTGTGAACGACACTCAAAGCTGAGTTTGTATGCTCAAGATATAACCAGTCAAACTTTTGGTCAATCTAGGCCAAGTAGTAGTCAGTAATGAGACAACAACTTGGTAGAGTCCTGCCGCATGGAATCTGACCACCGGAATGGTGAATTTGTTAGCTCATTAATTTTTCTAGTG
>APFE030958951.1:216660-232511 GCA_000404065.3 Pinus taeda
TCAAATACAATGAGAAGGCCACCCCCAACAGACCCTCCCGACTAGTTTGAACAACAATAATGGTATTTAAGTATGGTCAGGGCCCATGACTCTGACTTGAGAACCTGCCACTGGTTAATGTTTAACAATAAAGAAAAGGGGTCAGTGGGTATTGAACTCACATTGGTTTCCACCCGGCCCACCCATCGGCGGCCCTACTAAATAAACATCCAACCATACCATGGAAAAAATAATATGGTAGAATCAGATTACAATGCAAAGGTGCCATAATGAGGTCCTGCAAGGTTGGACCCCAAGACCTCTGGCAACCAAATGGACTAACTACCAATGATCCAAACGATCTTTGATGGAAAATTTTCCATTCTCCCATATATTAACTTGACCTTTTCCATTCGTCAAACTAGTGGAGAGAAGACCAGGGTCAGACCAACGAAATCCTGAGTGGACCAAAGGGGGAGAACCATGAAGAGGGGAATTTTGGGATGATGAAAATATTCTTTTGGGGTCTAGAAGTGCTAGTGTCATAACGGGACAAATTAAGGTCATTTTACATGATTTCATGCCACGAATTCAATGATGATGTCTGTTTCTGCATCTAAGCTCTAAAATTTTTCTTCCATGAGAGAGATTGGAGGTATAAGGTGCATTTTTGTAAAGTTTATTGTAATTCATTTCTTTGCTCCGATTTAACGAAATAATGCCTCCCCACTTTAACTAGGGCCTGGAGACATAGCCCACACTAGGTGAAATCTATAATCAAATCATATGTGTGCCATTGATCTCAAGGTTGCTTTATGATTTTTGATTATTTTTCACGTGTTTAAGTTAGTCAGTTACATGCTCTTTTATATGTAATTTTCTATGAATCCATGAAGTAAAAACAATTGGATCAAGTTAGGTATCAAAGAATGTCTTCTTGATGAAAGTGTCATAAATGAATGCTCACTAGGAACAACGTACAAAAAGGAGAAGGAAAACTCAAATATTTTTGTCCTGAAGCGGGGCATGTGGCACGAAGATGGAACATGGAATATGAGGAAGCTCAAATGGAGGAAGAGAGAAATTATTGTAAGATATTCTTCACCATGGTAGAGGATGTTGACAAGTTCTTTGCAAAATATGAGAAGAAAATCATGCCTGAGAAGAAAGACACAGATGATCATGACTCGGTAAATCATGAAGGTGGACGATAAGAGCCTCCTCCCTCTCTGTCCTTCAGTTAAATTTCTTATTCTTCCTATTCTCGTCATTCCAATAGATATCATAGGAATGCATATAAAAATCCCCTTTTTATGTTGGATGTCAAGTTTGATTTACCTGTATTTAGTGGAGAATCTAATACAGAAGATCTCAATAACTCGATGAGACATGTTGAACTGTATTGTCAGATACAACAAATCAAAGAAGATGAAGCCAATATCCAATTAGCATTCCTTGATTGAGTGACACTTCTCTCATCTAGTGGGAAGGAAAGCTGCAACAAGGTGGTAAGAGTAGTCATAAACTTCTTTCATCTTCATGTGAGCTCATTTCTCCTCTAAGAGGAAAATTTTACCCATTGGGATACAGTGAAAAGACCATGATGTAATGGAAACATTTGAAACAAAGTAAAGGTCAAAAGTTTTAGAATTTTAGAGAGCAATTTAGACAAACGAGCATTAGCATTGAATTTTCCACTAGAAACTTCCCGGACGTTAATGAAATATATTGGATCTTTGCATAGTTATTTGTTTCATTCATTGTTATTATTTCAAGGTATGTCGCTTGATGAAACTAGTGTGAAGGCTATACATCTTGAAAGCAGGGGCAAACATGAGAATTATGACCACCCAAAGATGACAACAACAACTAGGGGAAAGTAAGAAATCCATCTTATACTAATTATTTAAAGGATGGGCATGATGAGGAAAATTGCTGGAAATTGCATCCACAATTGACACCCAAGAGGAATGGTAGAAAAGAGAAGTGGAAGATAGTTGTAACTATGCAAGAAGACTAGGAAGTTGAATGAGAGGATGATGGGAAGATCACAACTATAGGATTTATAGGTGTTGGGCCAATTGACCTAAGGTCTAACTTAGGTGTTTAAATTAGCATTGCAACTCTTGAGATTGCATAAGATGGACCTATCGACTTGGCTTCTTATTTGAGTGATGAGGAAAATATTTTAGTAGATGTTGTGCCAAAAAAGAGGAGTGCACAAAATTTTACATGGATCGAAGAACTTGAATAAATAAATCAAAGAATTAAACTAGAGAATTTTGACCTAAAGAGGCTCCCACAAGAAGAAGAGGAGGAGAAAAAAGGTTGTGGCATTAGGTACAAGCAAAGGAGGAGGACTTGGAAAATTTAAAGCATAAAATGCCTCAGGTCAAAAGTGATTTTTCAATTTCATGTACTTTTCATGATAATGATTTTGTTTCTTTTGAGAAACATACCACAAGAATTGGATCAGAATTGTTGAAGAAGATGAGGTATCAAGGGAGGGGTCTTAGCGTTAATGGATAAAGAATTGTGAATCCCATATAAGTGTAGGCATTTCATCATTAAGAAGGGGTTAAATATTCTAGAAAAGAGGTTAGGGAATGCTCAAAGATAGCCAATGACCTACCAACTACTAATGATGAGAAAATTTCATCACATTCCAGAGATAGTGAGGATTCCACGAGAACCTATCAAAGGTGCACTAGGAATAAGCATTCCAAGATGATATACAATGTTCAGAGGAGAAAGAATCATTGTAGCTACTAGATGGAGGATGGAAACTAGTAAATTGTTAGATAATACATGCCTAGAAATCACCATTAAATAAATGAGCTAGTGAAAATTTTAAACAAGAAAATATGCCACATTCATGGTGGTCCACTTTGTTCAGTAAGAGATGGCTTTACTAAAGATAGTATCTTGTCATGGATGCATTTGGTAAATCATGCATTGCGAATAACTATAAAAGTCATGATATGTTTTCCATTGCTTGTTAAAGAAATGATGATGTTTTTTTACTTTTTGTTGATAGCTCGGGTATTGGTTTCTATTATGACCTAAACTTGACCAAATAGTGTGTATTATAAAATCCTAGAAAGTATGGGGGTTGTTCGAGGAACAATGGTATCAATGCGGGGAGTTCAGATTGGAAATCTCTACAATATGCAAGGTGGCACTGTTATTGAAGGGTGCAACAATTCTGTGGCTCCTGAAAGTGGAGCAAGAAATCTAGTTGTCTCTAGAGAAAAGACCATTATGGCATAAAAGGCTTAGACATATTGGAGAGAAATGCCTTTGAACACTTCATGGTAAAGGTATGGCAGAAGTTATTACTAATATCTCTCTAGATTTTGATTTTTGTGAAAATTGTTTATATGCGAAGAAGAATCGGGTGAGTTTCCCCTCTAGTGGTAAGAGGGCAAAACATATCTTAGAGCTTGTGCATAGTGACATGTTTGGACCTATGAAGGTTCCATCACTGGGTAAGTCTATGTATTATGTATAATTTATATATGACTTACCACGAAATACATGGATATATTTCCCCAAGAAGAAATCTGAAGTCTTTGACAAGTTTAAATAATTTAAGGCTCTGCTGGAAAGCTAGATAGAGAAGAAGATAAAGGTGTTGAGGACAAATAACGGTGGAATGTTCTATAGTAAGGAATTTGAATAATTTTATAAGAAGCGTGGTATAGCACAAAAGAAGACTACTCTATACACAATTGAGAAAAATGGAGTTGCAGAAAGAATGAACAAGTCGTTGATGGAGAGGGAAAGAAGCATGCTCGGTGATGCTGTGTTAGGACAGGAATTCTTGGCAGAGGCGATGGAGACTACATGTTACCTGGTCAACATATCACCTTCATCATTGTTGGAGGATAAGACTCCACAAGAGGTATGGGCTGGTATGAAAACCTTTTTTTCACATCTAAGGTTATTTGGATGTGATGCATATGTGCATGTTCCAAAGGAGAAAAGAACCAAGTTGGATAGTAAATTTGTAAAGTGCATCTTTATTGGGTATAATGATGGTTTAAAGAGTTATAAGCTTTGGAACCTAGTAACAAGGAAGGTTGCATACAACCAAGATGTGGTGTTCAGAGAGGTGAATGATGTTATTAAACATGAAGTCCAATCAAAGGAACCTGAGAAGATAGAGTTTGAGCTAAAGCAGGAAGAATTAGACTCTACAACAGTAGAAGAATCAAAATATGAAAAGCCACAAACTCCGGTTGTGAGAAGATAAATCAAGAAAGAAGGAAATGAGAAAGGTATAGTCCATCTTCTTTCTATTCAAATTTTTCTTTATCTATTACTAATGACAATCCCAAAACTGTGAAGGAAGTAGTAGATTTAGAGCATGGAAAAATCTGGAAAGAGGCCATCGTTGATGAAATGGCATATTTGCACAAAAATGAGGCTTGGGATCTGGTGGAGTTGCTGGCTGGAAGCAGACCCATTGGGAGAAAATTGGCATTCAAGAAGAAGAAAAATGCATAAGAAAAGGTGGAAAAATACAAAGCTCGATTTGTAGCAAAAGGTTATTCCTAGATGTTGGGAATTGATTTCGGTGATATTTTTTTCTCCTATTGCTTAGGTAGCTTCTATTATATTGCTTTTATCTTTTGCTTCTACTTTTGATTTTGATGTAGAATAGATGGATGTGAAGACAACATTTCTCTATGGCAATTTGGAAGAGGAGATCTACATGAAGCAACCTGATGGCTTTGTAGTGAAGGGTAAGAAAGAAATGGTATGAAAGTTAAAGAAGTCTTTGTATGGGCTAAAATAGTCACTAAGGATGTGCTATTAGAAATTTGATACATTTATATGGGGACTTGGCTTCACTAGAATCAAAGAAGATCATTGTGTGTATTTTAAATTAATTGGTGACTGTGTTATTTATTTGGTCTTGTATGTCGATGACATGTTGCTGGTTTGAAATGACAAAGAAGTTATTTAGGATTTGAAGATACAATTTTCCTCCAAATTCGACATGAAAGATATTGGTGCTACAAACTATATTTTTGGCATGGAAATTAAAATAGATCAAGCAAAGAGGAAGCATTGGTTAAATCAGAGGAAGTATGTCGATAAAATACTACAGAGGTTTCATATGCAAGATAGTAAACCGGTGAAGGTTCCGACTCTTATAGGTGTAAAGTTATTTTCCAAATAGTGTCCCAAGACACAAGAAGAAGAAGAGGACATGTCCCGTGTTCCATATGCAAGTGTAGTTGGTAGCCTGATGTATGAAATGATCTGTACTAGACCAGACATTACACATGTAGTGGGAGTATTGAGCAGGTTTATGTCAAAACCGGGGAAGGAAGGTAAGGAGCACTTGACAACAATGAAGTGGGTTTTTAGGTATTTTCATGGCACTAGTGATTATGGTTTGCACTACCAAGGAAGACTAGGATTGGACAGAGTGTTGGATATTCATCACTTTGTTCATGCAGACTAGGTTGAAGATCTGGATTGGAGAAGATCTACATGTGGGTATGTAATTAACCTATTTGGAGATGAATTTAGTTGCATGAGTAAGAAACAATTTGTAGTGGCACTGTCAACTACAGAGGCAATATACATGGCAGCCACTCATGCAAGGAAGCAGTTTGGTTGTAGTGATTTTGTTCAAGTATGGGGTTAGTATAGGGAGCTATAAGCATAGACTATAAAAACCAAAGTGCAATTTCCTTGGAAAAGAACCCTGCTTATCATTCAAAGACAAAGCACATTGATGTTCAGTATCACTTTGTGAGGGATATGATAGAAGACAAAAAGGTGTTGCTCATAAAGGTGGATACTTTGAAGAATATTGCAAATGCATTGACAAAATATGTGAGTTTTAAGAAATTCTCTTGGTGTAGAGAAATAATGGGCATGGCAGGGCTAGATAAATGACTAAGCTCTCCAGTGGCCCCCTGTGGAAAGAAAACAACAAGTGGGATAATGTTGGGTTGTGTTATATTCTTTCCATGACTATGTCCCCTGGTTAACTAGGGGGTTAGAAGGGGGGCAGAGCCCCCCCTTTGTTGAGCTGATTGTGCAACTGGGGGATCGCAAGGGGTTTGAGGGGGCTGGGTGGCCGCTCGCTATGGGGTGTGGGGCAGAACACTGGGGAAATTTTTTGGGGATCCTATATTAGGTGAGCGAGCCTACCTATGGTTTTGTACATAGTTTTCACACATGGTTTTAGGTGCAATGGTTTTCGTTCCATGGTATTGGATGCTTCAACATGTATATATATGTATTGTAACATTGAAAGGAACATAATGCAAAATCAAGTTAGTAGTCACGGTTTTGGGATCCAGGAGAAAATCTTTGTGTATATTTCTTTATTTTCTATTTTTATTTAGAATTTGTATGCAAGTAATTTCTGTATGGGGTTAAAACCTACACCCAATAGCCAACGGGCCAAGAATTTGTCATTGTAAAATCCATTGTTATCACATATCTTAACCTGAACCTTGCCATTGGACTAATTAGCAGAGTGAAAAGCAGGGTTGGACCAACGAAACCCTGAGCATAATAGAGGGGCGAAACCGCTAAGAGGGGAATCTTGGGATGCTGAAAAGATTCTTTTAGGGTCCAAAATTGCTAGTGTCAGAACAAGACAAATTCATAGACATTTTTACACGATTTCACGCCATGAATCTGACATTGATGTTCATTTCTATGTTTTATCTTCGCATGTTTTGTCCATGACTGATATTGGAGGTGTAAGGGTCATTTTCGTAAATTTGATTGTAATTCATTTCTTTGCTTCATTTTGTTGAAAGAAGGCCTCCCCACTTTTAGAAGGGCCTACAGACATAGCACACACTGGGGTGAAATTTGTAATGAAATCATTTGTGTGTCATTGATGTTATGGTTTCTTTATGATTTCCACTTCTTTTTCATGTGTTTAAGCTACTTGGTTACATTCTCTTTTATATGTAATTTTGTATGCATCCATGAAGTCAAAAGATCATGATCAGGGAATATGACCTATTTCAAATATATATCCATTATAATCTAATCATCGACATTCACTATAGTTCTAATTCATGCAAAATGACATTTCATTTATGCATATGTATCTAATCAAGATTCATTATGGAACATTACAAAATTGAATTCAATCACCTAGAATTTTCTTCATTAAGCCAATTAGTAATGCCAACATATTGAAAATTCCATCAAAATTTTATTTCGTGACGAAAAAGAAGACACCACATTTACACAACACAATGGACTTAACTGAGCATATTTTATATGTAATATCACCACAGTATTTGCATGCACTGAATGGATTTTTAAAGGATGAAATTAACATATTTGTTAGATGTATGATGCAGACCGACTAACACAATCATTGAATTATGCACTTGAAAAGCTGTGAAATTTTAACAAATAATGTAATCAATAACATCTTATTACTACTAGTTTTACGGTCTAACATACACAATCCATTTCATCTCATGTATTTTAGTACATTATTAAACTATCTAATAATCCCGGTTTCTCTCATATTTTTTTTATCATTCATGTATGTTAATATGCAAGTCCATCACCTTTTTCCAATTCTATTTTTATTATAACAATGCATTTATATTCAATAAATCACTTTAAATACATTATTGTCATCATGATATAAGTTCTTTGTAACATTCAATAACTTACAACCATACAATATTAATTCATGAAAGGTAGTGCAATACACTAAATAATCAATATTATCAACCATCATAAGATCAATCAAAATCCATGAAAAGACTGAATAACCAATAATATTTTAGTCAAAACATACTACTTAAATAATTGTTTATTTTCAAAAATAAAAGTGTTTCTTTCAATGTCTTTCCTCCAGGATGATCCTCAAAATGTTCAAAGTTCAAAAGTCTTAGATACTCATGAGGCTAGCACCAAGTCAAAGGGCTTGTTGCACTAATTCTGGTGGTATATTTGGTTCTCAAAATGGCCTTCGTATGAGGGAAAAACACGTTCTGAAATTTTTCCCAAAGAGGAAAAAGAAAGGGCTAGAGAAGGCCAATTGGCAGTCTCAGAATAGGGCACGTGGTAGTCTCACAATAGGGCACGTGGAAAGTCAAAGTCAAACTACCAAGTAGTCAAACTAGGTGCAGGTCAAACTTCCAGGTGTGGGTCAGACCTGCAACCTCCAAAACCACAATATAAAACTTTAGCAATAGTCCACGACTATTAATTTATTAGTGTATGGTGAAAAGGCTATATCTAAGCTTTAATTATTATGTTATGTGGTGGGAATGATTGGAAAAGCCCACCATATTCGTTAGCTCACCATATCTGACAGCCCGCCAAACCCTTAGAATATCTTATCGGCGCTCCGAACATAATTATTTGTGCTGTCAACTTAGCACACAGTCTAACCATTTCACATTTATCACTGTATTCCAAAGTTAGACATCTGCTATGAAAGTCATATCAAATTACTGTTGGCACAGGTTGACATATATATATATATATATATATATATATATATATATATGTATATATATAGATCACCAAACTCCCATGTTCATACTTTCTTACAAGTATGAAATATCACCACTCATTCAATGTGAAAGCATAATATATTCCAAAGTTAATATACTTGCCAACTCTAATGTTAAATATGGTCCATTATTACATATGGTTGAAACCATATGTTATATATGGTCCACTGCCAAGCTATTATTGATATATTGTTAAAAATTATATGTTATATTTGGACGCGTCGAATTGTGTAATGCCGTATATTGTATTAAGTTGCAACAAATTATTATAATTTGCCAAAGCCAATACCGGGAGGCCTATGGGTTTGACCCGGAGACCTCCTGTGGGTTATATAAAAAAAATTTCCATGGCACCAAAGGCAAGGGAGTTGTAAAGTGTGTTTGTTGAACTTGTATTATTTGTGCCTGTAATATGCCTTTTGAGGCATAACTTGGCCAATATAGGACATTTTTGAAATTTGTAGTTGCTTTTGGAAGTTGAGGTTGAGCCCTATGAGCTGAATGTATCCTTTGATGACTTTGTGAACATTGCAGAATGTTGAGTTTGATGTAAGGAGACTTTATGAGCATTTTTAATGCAGTGGATGCCCATTGGAAGCGGGTTTGGAGATGTAGTCCAGGAGGGACAGACTTTGTCATCATGTTTTTTGTGTTTGTTTCTTTTCTTTACTATTCATGCTTATTTTTAGATTTGATGTTAAAGTTTAAGTCACATAAAAATCAATTTTCCTTACTTATTAACTTACAAGCAACCTCGTTTAATATTTGTAGAAGTTGGGAAAATAGTCAATTCTGATGTTTTTGGATCATATTTTGATATCAAAGAAAGGTTGATAATGTATAAGTAAGATATTTACCAATGTGAATGTTGAATAGATATAGGTTACGATGTGGAGAAGGGAAACTTTAGAACATAAATCCATAGATTTGAAAGAGGAAAGTCCCTCAAAAGTTCAAGATCGAAGAGTCAAATGAAGGAGAAGCTATTAAAACAAAGGTCATTGGAGAGGATCAATATCAACAAATGTTCCATAATATTAAAAGGATGACTGAAGAGATTTATGCAGGTAAGAATACTAGAGATGGAGTTACATCTTGTAAAGGCACGAAAAAGAGAAAGGGAAAGGAAAATGTTGCTGGTAATGAACTTCCTTCTCTTCCATCTTTGCCTTCATCTTCTTTATTATATTATCATTCAAGTTTAGATCCAAAATCACAAAAGAAACCAAAGAAATCTCCTTTTTTGAAGATTTATGTTAAGTTTGAGTTGGCACTATATGATGCTAAAATGGATCTTGAAAAGTTAGATAATTGGAGTAAGCAAGTTGAGGTGTATTGTAGAATTCAGAATGTTGTTGAAGAATCTGCACAAAATCAGTTAGCTATACTTAGAATGGGGGGAACAACTTTGATTTGGTGGGAAAGTAGAACTCAATCATATTCGAAGAAAATAGGTAAAATTATCTCTTCATGGTCTAAGTGTGTTAAAGCTCTATTATATCCTTTAGGATATATACAACAAGCTGTGATCGATTGGTAGCATTTAAGGCAAGGTAAAGGACAAAGTGTGCAAGAGTTTACACAGGAATTCAGGAAAATGACATTAGCACTTAGTTTTCCATTAGACAAATGTGAAACTTTACTGAAGTGTATTGGAAGTTTCCATTCTTATTTGAGACATCCTTTGCTTATGTTTAATCTAAATAATTTTTATGAAGTGTGTGTACAAGCCCTTCATATTGAATCAAGTGGCAGATCTTTTCAGTCAAACATTTAAAAGAAACCATTTAATAGTTCATTGAAAAAATAGTCCAGAGAAGGAAAGGTGAAGATTAAGTTGGAAGGGAAGAAATCAGAAACAACTAAGAAGGAAGGAGAAAGGCCTACTTGTACTCATTATTAGAAGGTTGAACATGAAGACTCCAAATGTTGGAAGCTTCATCCTAAACTTAAACCACAAAAGTTCCTTAAGAATGAGGGTGAAATGAAAGCTAATGTTGTAGTCCAACAAGATTTGGGATCTCACTCTGGTGATGAAAATAAGATTCCTTCTATGGGTCTGGAAGGCAATCCTTATGAAACCAGCTCTAGTTCTACATCCTCTTCATCTTCTTCAAAACTTAATAATGTGACTGAAGAAAATAAGATGGTTGAATAGATTCACATGAACATCATATCTGAGCACACTAAGATAGAGAAATTATTCGATATCGGATCACAAGAAAATATAATTTCTTAGAAACTACTAAGGAAATTGGGATTGGAAACGAAAAATCATCTAAAACCATACCCTTTAGGATGGTTGAAGCAAAACACTTAGATGCAAGTCACAAAATAGTGTCTTTTAAGATTTGCAATTAGGGGTAATTTTGTTGATGAAGTTGAGCTAGATGTGATTCCTTTGGATATGTGGAGTTGTGGTTGGCAGTCTGTATCTCTATGATCGAGATTCCACATTTCATAGAAAGGAGAATAAGTATCATCTTTTTGAAGATGGAATTGAGTATATTGTTAGGGCACACAAAATCAAGAGAAACTTGGATTTAATCAATGTTGGTCAAATGAAAAGGCTAATAATTTCTAGTAGAAAGTATATTCTCATGATTGTTAAAGAACAATCTAAAGATAAGTATGATGCTTTTCAAGGGTGTGATTCTCATTTTAAGGACAAATTCATTGAAATAGTGTATTCTTATAAACAATTGTTTAAGGAACCAAAAAGTTTACCTCCAAAATGAGAAATACAACATGAGATTCAATTACAATCTGATGCCCCTCTTCTGAACATTGGCATGTATCACATGTCGGTCATAGAAAATGAAGATATCAAGAAGCAAATTCAAGAATGGGTTGATAAAGTCTTTATTCGACATAGTTCTTCTCCATGTGGATCAACAATCATATTAGTCCCAAATAAAGATAGAACTTGGAGAAAGTATGTTGATTTTAGAGCCTTAAATAAAATCACCATTAAGAACAGGTATCCTCTTCCTAGAATTGATGGTTTTCTTGATTAGTTAAAGAATGTTGTTTGCTTTTCAAAACTGGATTTAGGAAGTGGTTATCATCAGATTCATATTGGAGAGAAGGATATATGGAAAACTATATTTAAGACTAGACGGTGGCTTTTTGAATGGTTGGTTATGTCATTTGGGTTATGCAATGCTCCATAAACATTTATGAGAGTGATGAATGATGTTTTTCATCCTTTTATCGATAATTTTTTCATAGTCTATCTCGATGGTATTCTTATTTTCATTTCAAGTTGGGAAGAATGTGTAAGTCATGTTAAACAAGTTTTTGATGTGATTTTTTTTTCAAAGAGATAAATTTTATCTCAAAAGTTCTAAGTGTGAATTTCGAAAAACTTACTTAGCATGTCTTGGTTACATAGTTGGAGGTGGTCAGCTAAAAATAGATCCAACTAAAATTGAAGTGATTATTAAGTGGTTATGAATTTAAAATGTGACAGAAGTTCGAAGTTTTGTAGGTGCAGTTCAGTATTGGAGGAAGTTTATTTCCCATTTATCTTTTATTGCATCACCAATTCATGATCTAACATGCTCTTGTGGGTAGTTTGTATCTCTATGATCGAGATTCCACATTTCATGGAAAGGAGAATAAGTATCATCTCTTTGAAGATGGAATTGAATATATTGTTAGGGCACACAGAATCAAGAGAAACCTAGATTTAATCGATGTTAGTCAAATGAAAAGGTTAATAATTTCAAGTAAAAAGTATATTCTCATGATTGTTAAAGAACAATCTAAAGATAATTATGATGCTTTTTGAGGGTGTGATTCTCAGTTTAAGGACAAATTCATTGAAATAGTGTATTCTTATAAACAATTGTTTAAAGAACCAAAACGTTTACCTCCAAAATGAGAAATACAACATGAGATTCAATTACAATCTGACGCCCCTCTTCTGAACATTGGCATGTATCACATGTCGGTCATAGAAAATGAAGATAGTAAGAAGCAAATTCAAGAATGGGTTGATAAAGGCTTTATTTGACATAGTTCTTCTCCATGTGGATCACCAATCATATTAGTCCCAAATTATGATAGAACTTGGAGAAAGTATGTTGATTTTAGAGACTTAGATAAATTCACCATTAAGAAAAAGTATCCTCTTCCTAGAATTGATGGTTTTCTTGATTATTTAAAGAATGTTGTTTAATTTACAAAACTGGATTTAGGAAGTAGTTATCGTCAGATTCATATTGGAGAGAAGGATATATGGAAAACTGTATTTAAGACCAGACGGGGGCTTTTTGAATGGTTGATTATGTCATTTGGGTTATGAAATGCTCCATAAACATTTATGAGAGTGATGAATG
The DNA here is from genome assembly GCA_000404065.3 of Pinus taeda. Taxonomy (NCBI): domain Eukaryota; kingdom Viridiplantae; phylum Streptophyta; class Pinopsida; order Pinales; family Pinaceae; genus Pinus; species Pinus taeda. The sequence goes on from APFE030958951.1 coordinate 229,511, forward strand.
ATGTTTTTCGTCCTTTTATTGATAATTTTGTCATAGTCTATCTGGACGGTATTCTTATTTTCATTTCAAGTTGGGAAGAACGTGTAAAGCATGTTAAACAAGTTTTTTATGTGATACAAAGAGATAAATTGTATCTCAAAATTTCTATGTGTGAATTTGGAAAAACTTCCTTAGCATGTCCTTGTTACATAGTTGGAGGTGGTCAGCTAACAATAGATCCAATTAAAATTGAAGTAATTATTAAGTGTCTATGAATTTAAAATGTGACGAGAGTTCGAGGTTTTGTAGGTGCAGTTCAGTATTGGAGGAAGTTTATTTCTCATTTATATTTTATTGCATCACTACTTCATGCTCTAACATTTTCTAATGTCGTGTTCTAGTGGGGAGGAAAACAAAAAAAATCATTTGATACTTTAAAGTAGAAAATTGTTACATCACCAATCTCTCCTTTACCAAACCTTCAACAGTGATTTGAAATAGAAACTGATGCTAGTGGGTATAAAATGGGTGAAATATTATTACAAAAAGGAAAGCCTATTTGTTTTCATTCAGAAACATTTTCTAAAGGAATTGCTAAATATCCAACTTATGATAAAGAATTGTATGAATTAGTGGAAAGTGTTAAAGGACCTTATTTAATGGGCAAAGAAACAATGATTCATACAAATCATCAGCCACTTCAGCACCTTCAATCACAAATTGAGTTGCAACAATCTTGAAATTATAGATGGATGGCGTTTTTGTAGCAATTCCATTTAGTAATAAAATATAATAAAGGTACCATGAATAAAGTAGATGATATGTTAACAAGACCTTCTTTTAATGCTTCATTTATTTTGCAAAATAGTCCTTTAGCACATGAAATTTATATAGAACAATATGCTAAAAATATTGATTTTAAGGATGTTTATGAATCACTCACTCATGGTGCTCAGGTGGAAGAAGTGAATTATCAGGTTCATGATAGGTTATCATACCATCTTGGTAATTTGTACATATCATAGGGAGAAATAGTGCATGTGAATACTGAAGCACATTTTTTTCATGTTTCAGGGAATTTTGGTGTAGGTTCTCCTACTAGCAACTCTCCTTTTGAAACATGTTTTGGGTACCTTCCAAAATCACCAATGGACTTAATGTTTGGTGAAGAAGCTAAGGAGGATGGACATGGAGACACCGCAGAGAAATTAAGTTCATCGAAAGAATCCAAAAGATTCATGAAGAAGTGCAGGATCAATTAGAGAAAAGTCAAGCAGAGTACAAAATGCATCATGAAAAGAATTGGGTGTACCATCACCTCCACGTTGGTGATAAAGTATGGTTATACATCAGCAAAGAAAGGATGAAAGGTGAAGGTAAAAGGTTGAAACCTATAAGGTATGGTACTTTTAGAAATGTTGAAAATATTTGGCATAATGCATTCCAATTGAATTTGTCTCCATACATACACATATATTCAGTTGTAAATGTTGAAAATTTGAAGTTGTATGAACCTCCTATAATCATGGATCTAGAGGAAAATCCTCAAATTCCAACAATATATGATTTTTCACTTGAATGTATAATTGAGTTACAAGAAGATAGCATCTTGGATAGGAAGGTCTACACTTTTAGGCAAGGATATGTAGAGTATATTCGATTGGGACTCAAAGGAATCAATCCATGTAAAGAAAGGTGGATGGAGATTAGAAGGGTGAGGGAGATGTACCCTCATGTCGTGTCTGCTTAAAACCAACTAGTGGTCCAAAAGCTTCAAGTGGAGAAGAATGATCCAGGAGGATCCTCAAAATATTCAAAGTTAAAAAGTCTCAGATACTCATGAAGCTAGTGCCAAGTCGAAGACCTCGTTGAATTGATTCTGGTGGTATATTCAGTTTTCAAAATGGCCTGCATATGAGGGAGAAAACAGGTTCTAAAGTTTTTCGCAAACATGTAAAAACAAAGTGCTAGATCAGGCCAAGTGGCAGTCTCAGAACATGCCATATGGTAGTCTCACAAAAAGGCACATGGCAAGTCAAATTCAAACTACAAAGTGGTCAAATCAAGTGAAGGTCAAACATCCAGGTGTGGTTCAAACCTGGGACCTCTGAACAAACAATACAAAGCATTATTAATAGGGCACAACTATTGCTTTATTAATACATGGAACACATGGTATTTTTAACTTTTAATTATTGTTTTATGTGAGGGGAAGGGTTCATAGAGACCTCCATATCTGACAACCTGCTAAATCCTCAGAATATCTTATCAATGCTCCAAACATAGTTATCGACACTCTCAACTTAGTGCATAGTCAAGCCATATCATTCTTAGCACAACATTCCAAAGCTAAACATTTGTTATAACAATCATATCAAATCACAGTTCAAATGGGTTGACATATATATACACACACACCCACACACACACACACACACACACACACACACACGTATATATATATATATATATCACCAAACTCCTATGTTCAAACTTTGTTACAACTAGAGAATATGACCTCTCGGTCAATGTGTAACCATAATATATTTCAAAGTCAATTTATGCCCCAGTTAGAATGTTTAAATGAGAGCGGTCCATTGTTACACTATGGTTGCAACCATATGTTATATATGGTCGACCGCTGGCTATTAATGATATATTGTTAAAAACTATATGTTATATGTGGATGCGCCAAACTGTGTAATGCCATATCTTGTGTTAAATTGCAACAAATTATTGTACTTTTCCAAAGCCAATCCTGGGAGGCCTCCAATTTTGACCTTGGGACTTCTTCTAGGTTATATAAAAGGATTTTCCACTAGGCCAGTGGCAGTGGAGTTGTAAAGTGTGTCTATCAGACTTGTCTTATTTGTGACTATAATATTCTTTCTCAGACATAACTTGGCCAATATTGGGCCTTTTTGAGATTAGTAAGTTGCATTGGGAAACTGAGGCTGAGGCCTATTAGTTGAGAGTAGCCACTGATGAGTGTCTTCACATTATATAATGGTTAATTTGATTT
>APFE030958951.1:239001-257903 GCA_000404065.3 Pinus taeda
TGAGTGCAGCAAGATGAAGCAGCCACATATTCCACTTCAGTTGTAGATAAAGCAATCGAACTCTGTTTCTTGTTGAACCAAGATACTAATCTCGAAGCCATAAAGAATGCACCACCACTTGTGCTCTTCCTGTCATCCATGCTTCCAGCCCAATCTGCATCTGTATAAGCATGAAGAGTGAGATCTGGATCTCTTGGATACCATAAGCCATAGTTTTGAGTTCCTTGAAGATACTTGAAAACTCTCTTTATTGCCTGAAGATGGATTTCCTTAGGATATGTCTAAAATCTTCCAACTATTCCCATTGCATGAATGATGTCTGATCAGGTACCTGTCAAATAAAGTAGACTTCCAATCATGGATCTATAGTTTGGTTGATGCACTGTTGCTGATTCATCATTTGCACTGGGACTGCATCGTGTAACCATAGGGGTACATAATAGTTTTGAATCTTCCATGCCATACTTCTTCAGAATCTGCTTGAGTTACTTGGTTTAAGATAAGAAGATACCGCCTTCATTTTGTTGGATTTTCAATACAATAAAGTACGTCAGTTCTCCAAGAAAAGACATTTCGAATTCTTTTTGCATCACCAAGGAAAAGCTTTGACTCATAGCTTCTTCATTGCTGCCAAATATAATATCATCTACGTATACAACAAGATAATATCATCTACGTATCCTTTTGAGAATCCTTGTTGATGAAGATATTTGTCCAAACGATAGTACCAAGCCCTTGGAGCCTGTTTAAGAGCATAGAGAGCCTTTTTTAGTCTGAAAACAAGGTTTGGATCATTCCCAAGAATGAAACCATCTGGTTGCTCAATGTACACTTCTTCTTCTAAGTCTCCATTCAGAAAGGATGATTTCACGTCCATTTGAAATACTTTGAACTGCTGAAAGCTTGAGAGAGCGAGGAACATTCGAATGGCCTCAAGTCTAACAACGGGAGAAAAAGTTTCTTCAAAGTCTATTCCTTCTTGTTCAGCATACCCTTTACAGACAAGTCTAGCCTTGTTTCTAATAACTTCCCCATTTTCATTCAACTTGTTCTTGAAGATCTATTTTGTTCCTATGACATTCTTATCTTTTGGTCTAGGAACCAATTCCCAAGTGTTGTTCTTTTTTATTTGCTCAAGTTCTTCATCCATTGCCTTGACCCAACATTCATCTTTGCATGCCTCTCTTACATTTTCTGGTTTAGTGGAGGAGAGTAATGCCAAATAGCTTGAAGCTTCAACAATTGTTCTTCTTGTTTGTATGCCTGCCTCCTTTTGCCCCAAAATTTGTGATTTTGGATGATTCTTTTGAACATACTTGGAAGGAGTCTTTTCTTCTATCCTTATCTACTCCTCTGGCTCCTCATGGGTTTCTTCTTCATAGGTTTCTTCTTCATCATCAGTCTGATTTTGAGGGTAGTCTTCATCCTCTTCAATATTTTCATAATTTACTTGCCTAGGAATGTATCCGTTTTCATCAACCACTACATCAATGCTATCAACAATTCTTCCAAGTCTTTTATTGTAACACTTATATGCTTTACTGTGAGGACAATAACTAAGGATACTTCCTTCATCTGCTCTAGGTTCAAGTTTGCCAAGCTGTTCATCATTATTCTTAATATAGCATTTGCTTCCAAAAATTTTGAAATGCTTTACTGAAGGAGTCTCACCATACCCGAGCTCATCAGGAGTTTGAGTGCTGCTCACTCGGACATTTGTTTTGTTTAGAATAACAACCGCAGCAAATGCAGCTTCACCCCAGAAGGTTGCTGGAGTTCTAGACTCATCAAGCATAGCATGAGCCATTTGTTGAACAATTTTGTTCATCGTTTCCACCACTCCATTTTGCTGAGGAGTCCTAGTTGTAGAGAATTCCCTTCTTATTCCATGTTCTTCACAAAAATCAAAAAATTCATTTGAGGTAAACTCCCCACCTCTGTCAGACCTGAGGCACTTAATTTTGTGGTCTGATTCATTTTCAGCGAAGGCTTTGAAAGATTTGAATTTTTCAAATTCTTCGTCCTTGTGTTTCATAAGTTCCAACCAAACCATCCTGGAGAAGTCGTCAACGAATAATATAAAGTATTCTTCTCCTAGAGGTGACCTTGTCCTAAATGGCCCACATACATCTGTATGGACTAGTTCAAGAGGCCCACTAGCTGATCCTTCCTTCTCAGGGAAGTTAGTTCTGGTTTGCTTACCAAACTCACATGATTTTCATATGGTGTTGCCTGGAATTTTGATATCTGGAAGACCACGAACTCCTTGGTATTTGCATGCTTTCCTTATTCGTGAAAAGATTAGATGCCCCAAACTTCGGTGCCATAACTAGTGTTCATCATCCTTGCTCAAATAGAATTATTGTTGTCCTTCTTCAAATATGTATAGGTTATTTGGAGTTCTTCTACCTTTCATCACTATTTTTCCTATGTCAAGATCACAAACACTACATCCATTTGATCAAAATATTACCTCGGTTCCTTGATCGCACATCTGACTGACACTCAGTAGATTATGCTTCAAGCCATCAACATACAAAACATTTCTAGCTTTGACCTTTTGTTTCAACTGAGCAGTGCCTTTTCCTTTTATGGCTGCAGGGGTATCAATTTCAAAAGAAACTTTCTTTCCCTTTTCTAAAGCAGTATATGATTCAAACTTTTCTTTATCACCTGTCATATGCTTTGAACATCCACTCTCAATGTACCATAGATTTTCTTGTCCCTTTGCATAAAAGGCTATCCCACATCTTTCTGGTTGAGGTTCCTTTATTCTCCATGTTTTGGTGCTTGAGGCTTGTTCCTTTGTCTGCCGAAACCTGCTCCTTCATTCAGAATCTTCATGACCGAAGTTATTACAAATAGAACATTCAATTTCATTTTCAAGGGCCAAAAAGTTGTTATAGGTCCTTTTCGTAATTCCAGTCATACTTCTTTGTTTTTGAGCTTCTCTAGTCATGATTGTCCTATAGGCAACACATTGAGCTGCTTTGTGACCAAAGTTATGGCAAGAAAAACATTGGCCATTGAAGAAACTTCTACGATTAACAAATCTACCAGCCAAATGATTGTAGTTTCTATTGTCATCCATTCTTGAAGCAAATTGAGAAGTTTTTACCTGTGGCTAGTTGTAGCTTTTGTTCACCCTTAAGATGGATTGCTCCTGGTTTACCTGATAGTCCTTGTTTATTCTTGATGTAATTCATCCTTATTTTACCTGGTGATCTTCATTGGGATTTTGCTCATTCTTCCTTGCTACATCAAGATAACTCTTTGAGGTGGATGCTTCAGATGTTTCCCCATTATAACCCAGACCTGTCTTGATTAGTGGAGAATGTTGTACATTGATGATCTAATCCAGAGTTTTATATCCTTTAACAAATTTTAGATTAAGAGCCTTTGTTTTCTCAATTTCTTTTCTAAGGCCAACAATTTCACATTCTAACTTCTCAAGGAATTTTTCTTTTTCATCAAGTTGAAATTGCAGAGTATCAATGGTCGCATTTTTTTCTTCTAAACATGTCTTGAGTCTAGAAATCTCTTCATAAAAGCCATCCACATCTATAGCATCCATGTAATTATCATCTTCAAAAGCCATTAAAAGTTTATAGTTATTACCTCGTTCATCTTCATCACTATTTGATAGACCATCACTATCTTCATGAGTGTAATAACTTTTCTTATTTTCATTCTGTTTCTTGTTCCATTAATAGGTTCCTTCCCCTTGTCAATCCTATGAGGACATTTGGCAACATAGTGACCTACTCTTCCACAAGAAAAACATTTGAAAGGTAACTTACCTCTGAATCTTCCAGTACCACGTTGAAGATTTCTGACAAACTTTGATTCTTCTTCTTCTTCTGACATGTTTCCTGACTCATAGTACTCTCCTTTGCCTGAACCCTTGAAGGCAGCTTCTCTCCTATCTGATGGACCTCCTTTCCTCATTTCATAAGCAGTTAGAATTCCATGCAGCTGTGATATTTTAAGGTTTTGTAGATTCTCTTTTTCTTCTATTGTAGAAACTTTAGATTCAAACCTAGGGGACAAAGATCTTAGAATATTTTCAACCACAACAACCTCTTTTATTTCTTCACACAAATTTTTCATACAATTAAAAATCTCACCTACATGAAGAAAATAGTTAGCCACACTTTCATCATTGTACATTCTGAGATTTTCATACTAAATTCTAAGGGTTTGAAGTTTTGCTCACTTTACCTGATCATCTCCTTCATAGCTCAGAACAATCTTGTCCCATATTTCCTTTACGGATTTAAACTTCATAAGCTTCACGAATTCTGATTGAGATAGACATCCTAGAAGAGTATTGACTGATTTTGCATTTGATTCATATTTTTTCTTCTCAGCCGGATCTCTAGGAGTTGCTGATGGAAAAGCATACCCTGTGTCTATGATATCCTAGACTTCTGTACCAAGAGATTGAAGATAGGCAGTAACTCTTACCTTCCAATATACGAAGTTTGTCCCATCAAAAATCGGTGGCCTGATTGATGCTTCCCTCTCGTAGTTTTTCATAATGATAGAACTTCCTTCAAGCGATCAAGATTCTTCAGAAGGACCTGCTCTGATACCAACTGTTGGAAATAATACTGAGAGGGGGGGTGAATCAGTATTATCAAATTCTTTTCAATATATCTTCCAAATTTATACTTTAATTTATTATTCAAATATTGATGATTAGTTTGTATGTCAATACCATATAATAATGAGAAAGAACAAGAAAAACAAAAAATCACACCAAGGAAAACTAGATATAACGTGGAAACCCAATGTGGGTGAAAACCACCTACTACAATATGTCTCTATCTTCTTTCAATTAGAAACTTCTTTTACAATGATTTTGTACTGGTGCAACCCTTTACCAGTACGCAGGTTGCAACCTGTAGAGAGCTACAACCCTCTCTTGTTTTCAAATCTCTCTTGGAAGGGAGCTACAACCCCCTTTACTCTTCTACTTCTTTAAGGACCATGATTAATTAATTTTCAGAAAGGATCCAAGAACATCAAATAATCACCAAGTACATGTGAATTAACCAAACTCCTTATACAATCAACCAATGAATCACCCAATTTCTTAGAATGTTGTAAATAGAAAGGCATTACCAGTAATCTAAACCCAAAACTCTGCAGAAAATAGATAAAATCCAGCCAACAAATACTTCAACAAAAGTCCGCAACTTCACCAATATAAACCTGCAGATATCCGCAACTCTTCTCTATCTAAACTGCGTAGATTCGCACTTGATCTTTCTTGTGCTCTGCATACCTCCGCACCTAGCCCTTCTGCTGAACTTCGTACCTCTGCCAAGATCCACACCTGCACTGTCAACCTGAAAGCGCACCTCTACACCTGATCCTTCTATTTCTCAGTGTATCTCCGCACTTGTGCCTTCTGCTGCGTCGCCTACCGCCGCACCTGCGCCTTCTGCTGCGCTCCGTACCTTCGCACCTGAGTTGTGGATCGCCTATGGACCTCCAAATAGAGCCAAATTAACAGTCCACAGACTGTTAGATCCACAGATCTGATCACGTGCTCAAAAGATCATGACCTATCAACAGATCCACCTTTCACTTTACAGATTTCACCTTGATTTAGATCTAGCTTTTTAAACTGATTACCCAAAATTTTAGAGCTTAAGATATTCAAATTTCATAAGAAACTAGCGAAGTGATCTCCTTTCCTTTTTATAGGCAAGCCCTTATTCAAACCATGGGACAAAACCATTGAAAATCAATACAAGGGATCCAAACTGGGATTCAATAATTTAGGTCCTATACCACTGACCAAAACCATAAGATCATGAATGACGGGATAAATACCAAGGGCCAAACATAAGAACTCCCATGTGTGTGCACTTTTTTGCATTAGAGTGAGTGAACTGGGGTCTGCACCTTCTGAACGAAGAACCTCTGGGTATGTCCACACCCCTTTTTCGGCGTACCTGCGGGTCCGCAACTTCTCTTAGGATCACCTGCGGGTATCTCATTTTCCATGATTTTGTGTGCCTAAACTGAGATCTGCCACTTGAGAGAGTTGTTGTCAAGTACAACACCTGTGCCATAGTGCCAAATCAGAATCATAATGCCAACAGGATAAGTCAATAGTGCCACAGATCTAGGCATACCATGAATAAAAGAAAATTGAAAGTAGCCATGAAAATCCACACCAATGGGGATCTTAGAGTCATGTTCATAAAATAACACACAGCCACATGAATTTACAAGGCTATAAGGAAAATTCTTTTGGCTTATATGGTGTTTCCAAATTGTTTTTGGAGTACCCCTGCTAAAAGAGGGCGAACAAGACCTCGGGCTCACAATAACGGTGATAAATATTGCGAAGTTTTCATATTTACCCATGCTTACATGAGAGGCAATAGGCCCAAAATAGTCACCCATCTCCAACAAATGAGGGGAAAACAGGTTTTGGTGTAGCATCTAGCATCCAAAGGACTTTCAAAGGTACTTATCCTCTACAAATTAGCCAGTAAACTACCTAAGTGTCATCCAAAGTAAAAGAATGGGCTCTAAAGTAAACTGTCCACCCTTAGTGGTGGGTCTTCTCCTCCAATCCTATCAAGAATGATCCCAAACCCTCCTACAAAATGAGCACATGGGCTTCAGAGTGGAAACATCTAACATTCAAGAGGTGGAACAACTATTCTTATCATGTACATCAGACCTCCAATTTTCCACCAATGTTGGAAAAATATTCTAAGATGAATGCTCAACATACAAATCTACCAACAATACTCCCAAATAGGCTTTAGCTCTACTTATCATATCTATAACCAACCCAAAACAGAGGTCAACACCTAATTGTTGTAATGATGTGGGTTGGATCTATATAGAATAGTTGATTCAAAACACATTATAAATTGTTCCTCCATCAAATGTGTTTTACTACAGCTTGTAGGTTACCTCAAATAGTTTAACCCTTACTCCTTTAAGTGGTTGTTGCACAAGTATATATATATAAAACCTAAGCAACCCTTTTGAAGAATAAAAATAGAAGTGTCTGAACTTGCTCCTACAAAATCTGAAATAGGTACAAAGTACTGGCTTCACAATTTAGATAGACTTTTCATATCCCTGAGGAGACTTGAGTTTGCATCCGACCTAAGCATTATTCATTGTGGAAAGGCTTTGCTACAATTTCCTGCTTCATTACAACATATCACACCAAAATTCAAGCTTCAAGAGAGTAGTATTTCGATGTTGCAGCTGAAAGTAGCCCATAACACATTAATAGCATCCCTTTATACTAATTCAAGTGAAATTTTAGGTGTTTTCACCTTATTTCTTTTTAGGTGTTTTCACCTTATTTCTTTTCAGGTGCCTGATAGGATACTTGCCTTTATATACACCATTTCCAATCTGATTTTTTTTTTTTTATTCCTTTGGGCTTTTCTGTCAGACTTTGACTTGTGCAATGAAGAATGGTTTTTTCTGTAATATAAGTGCATCCTGTAGACCTTTCATTTTTAGTTTGATATGGACATTATTATTCTCTACTTCAGAACAAACTATCCAAGCACATAGAACATTTATGACCACATTTAGAAAGTCTTTGTTTGAATTCTGCTATGGCATGAAACTACCTCCAATCATAAGTTTTGTATGCCATGAAAACTCTGCAAGTGTTACTGCAAAGTTACTTTTGAAACACAACCCATGTAACTTTCTTTATGCACATTTGACCCATTCATGCTACTTGACTTGAATTGAGAACCATACCATTCATATTCCCTTTTGCATATTTTTTTCATTCACCTTATTAAAGTCATTAAAAATCCTTTAGACCTTCAATTAGCCTTGTGATTTCTTACACAAACCAATGGGTGACCATTTCAACATTGACACATTTATGGTGGTGGATGGTGATGGCTCCTCTTTGTTTCAAATGCTAGTAAGGATGTTTCTCTTCCTTACCTCCATAGTTTTTGCTTTCGAGAGGACTAGTCAGGACTTAGAGGATTTTCTCTCTCAGGTGTTATCTATTATCAATTCCACTTTCTAGGGATACTCTTTTGGGTTCCCTTCCTTTTCTATTTTATTATGTACTTTTCTTTCATTCTTCTTAGATTTTAGAATTGGTTGATAGATGCTCTAGGCACTCCTTATTGCTATTGTCAAATGTTGTCCTCCTAGTCCCATTGACATAATTTGAAGTATTCTTTTGTCACATAGAAGGTCTTCCTCTCTTTTTTTGTTGTTGAGAAATGTTGCCAATATACTTCATATACCAAATAAGTACATCATGGAACATGAGGGATTACAAAAAAAAACAACAATGGTACCCTAAAAGGTGAAGAAAAGGGATTTTAGTGTCCATCTCTCTTTTGTGAACTTTGATATCTATGGATGTTTTCTTGTATGTGTTGTTGTAGATTGACAGTTTTAGTGTGTTTTTCTTGTGTTTGTTTACAACATTGGCCAACACATGTTCCAAAGTTTAGGAACTGGAATACTAAACAAGATACTAGTTACACATCTTATTTTGAGGGTGCCCATGCTGTTAGAGGTGCAAAGCCTGGCCATGAAGAACAATCTAACTAGGAAGATGAGGGTATTAGATGCAAAATATTTGGGAACAAACCTGGAGTAGAGGGCATGTTCCCACATTCAACAATTGGGAAAAAATCACAAGGTGGAAACATACGAACCAATGAAACTGTAACTATTTCATAATTTTCCGTTCTTGTAAATTGCTTTCAATCAAAACTGACATAATTCAAATTTAAACCATAATTTAAAATGTTAGAATACATGTAAGATAATAGTTCCAAATGTAGGAATAAGCCAAAATTTTTGAATTTTTTTAATTATTCACTAAATAAAGAGGTCAATAACACTAGAAAAGGGCATTTTTTTTGCTTGTGGTTTAGGAACTCGTCCATATCTATAGGGAATCTCCTAATTTCTAGGAACTAGAGCATACATGCACAAGAAGAAACTCGTTGGGGTTCCTTTTATTAAGGCACAAACCAAGGAACCCTTTGTTGCTATTATTTTTAACAAGACTTTGTCCATAGATTCATTCAGGTTAGAACCAAAGAGAGGTTTTTGAGCCATGAAAGTGAGATCTCGAGCTAAGACACCATTAATGCCCTCATTTCTGGCTTCAGCTTCTACTATCAAAGATTGATTAGATGCAATCAGATTATCTTCTTCATCACATCCATGCTTGTCTAGTAGTTATCTTCAGTTATATGTCCAACATCAATATTCCTAAAGGGCCTTCAAAAAACCTGTGAGTTCAGAAAGTTTGGCTTTGGAGAGGAACTTGGGTAGAACTTGGTCCCTCATTTCAGCCCTATTTTTTATGTGGAATAGTGCCATCATAAATGCTTTGCAACTATGAATGGATTTGATTTCTATCACTATGAACAAGAGTGCCATGACCATGAGTAGAGAATCTCAAGCCTCAAAAGAAATAGGGCAGATCTCCAAACAACACCAACTAACTTCTAGTCCAATGTTAGAAATTTTCCCATGTAGCTTTCAACCTAAGAGTTTAGTCCTAAAATCTACAGGGAATTTCCACATTATTGGTCTATGCAACCATTTAGATGAAATAAAGCATGGACGTTTCAATATGTAGCAGCTAATGTTGAGTGGAAAGTTGTCCTAATTCACATGCAAATTTTGTAAACTAGCATACAAAATAACATTTCCACACAAAAACAACCAAGTTGCGAACTTAAATCACATTGTTGAACTAGGAACCTGTGCTGGCCCTAGCTTGGGCAGTGCAAACTAGTGAGAACTAATGGTCATGGCTCTGAAATAGCTCCTTCTCTAAAATGGGAATTTTATGTGGTAGTGCACATACCGTGCTACATTTTTTGCTCCACTTTAGTTTGTTGATTTGATTTAACATTAAATAATTGGATTCATGTAGGTGACAAATTAGGTTATCTGACAAAAGTATGTATTTACTAATGAAAACTAACCCTCTAGGCTAGAAATTTCTTTGCAAGAGGGAAAACTAATGAAAAATATTTCCAATGGTTAGAACCTCCCTAAAATCATTTTAGCTCCTATTGGATCTAGTGATTGAACCAAGAGCAATATAATTTTTCACAAGCATTTTTTCCAAAGTATTTTAGAGGAAATGAATGGATTTAGCCATTAATGAACACCCAAAGGTAAAATATCCTTCAATCCCCAATCTCCCCTAGCCTTAGGTTTTGTTTTATTTTCCTAGCCATCCCAATGATACCTATTAAAGTTTAAGCACCCTTTCTTAAAGTTTAAGCACCCCTTTCCTAACAACAATTCCAACAATTCCAACAGTTACAACAACAAGCTCGAAAGTAGCAAGCCCAATAGTTAGAGCATTCTCAACAGCAGCAAGCCTTGCAGTTAGAGCATGCTCGACAACATCAAGAACAACTCTTAAAGTACTATGTACGAAACTAGTTGGAGAAGCATGCTCAACAACAAGTGCAACAGTTAGAACAACACTCTCGGCAATGAAAACTACATCTTCTTGCTGGTGACAAACAAAGTTTAGGGAAATAATTTTCTTTATCACCCTATCATTATTTAATGTATAACGTGTCTAAATTTATGCATTTGGATGGATTGATGTCTAAGATGCTCATTAAATGTAATAATTTTATAATGGCAGAATATCAACCCAACAATTCTTATACGGAATTTAGATAAATATATGTTGTAATTTTCTCACCCATTTACAAGCCTGGGGTGCTAGTGCATTTTTTGTATAAAGGAAGGTGGAATATACTAAATATGGTAATTTACTAAATGTAACTTAATGTGTAAAAATATAAAAAAATCAGCAGTTGATCCAATGTGACACCATGCGTACAAAATCTGCACAGTAGGTTGCCACAATTTAAGATAGGGCCAGGAAAGTCACTTTTGATTGCACATTAGCAAATAAAACAGATAATTTCAAGCTTCTTGTTGGCCGTCGAATGTATATTTTAACACTGAATGGAATAACTATTTTCTTTTTATATTGGGCTACTATTTTCAGCTTGGTAATAACAAACTAACAAGGCAATAGTTAAACTGAAGTGAGACTTGGTCTAATGAACATGTGAACTATATACTAAAATTGTACTTTTTATTTAATTTAGTAGGATTTTAAATTGATCCCTTACCCACTTCCTTGTATTTTATTGTAAGATGTTGTCAACTTTGATCACACTCCACACACTTTTGTACCCTAGATATAGTAATGCAAACAAGTGAAAACTACGTATACAGTTCTGGTAATCTCCTTTCAAGCTTGCCTTCTTGTGCTTTTTTTGTGTGAGTATCTCCTTGCATTGTTGATATTGTGCTCCTATCCAAATTATATCTCTAAACATGTTAACTTGATTAGTAAAAAAATGGCTATGGAGTTTAGGCATGGTGTGCCAGATATCACTGCCCTATTTCACCAACATGAAGGTCATCACTCGAGTTTCTCACCTCAAGGATGAGGATAAATTTCATAGCTTCCTAGTTTGTGATCACTCTCATACAAACAAGACGACCAATACAATTGTATTTTCAAATTATACTCTTCACATTCATGCAAAAGTGATTTCCCATGACAGTGTACCCATCCTTAGCTTGTTAAAGCAAATTCACTTACATAACACATCAAAATCCATATTTAACAATTGAAGAACATTCTATCCAAGTAAAACAAATCATGTGGAATACTGAGAATAAATGAAAATATGTATTTCAATATTTCATTGATGGCAAGTACGCGACACAATCATATTGTTTCTCACATATTCACTATCAAAAGATTTTCTATAAATACACTGCAATTACATATCAACTACAAATTACATCTGTTACATTTATTTTTTCAACTTCTAATTCTTTAGTTTCCATATTGATCTCTTCCACTTCATTTTCCTGTTGATTTTTTTTTTCCTCCACTCTCTTCGATCTTCACAAACCTTATGATGCATCCTTTAACCTACAACACAACCTTATGGGGTATTTAGTCTTCTGCAGCCTGTCAATTCGTAACCTAATCTTTCGGTACAACATGAGCGTCTCCAACTAACTGAACCCTATCTACTTTTATGTATGCAGCCTGATGGCCTAAAATATAACATTGTGGTGTTTCCATAGGCTTATAACTCCATCTTGTATTTCCCTTAACTTATTTTAATCAACTAGCATGATACCTAACCCTTTGGAACTTGCAGAGGACAGAAACCTAACCTTGCCATTCTCAAGTGTAATCCCACAACTTCCTCAGGTCTGGAATGAATCCTTAAGGGGCACAATATACCCACAAGATGCTCAAAGAATGTAGAATTTTTATTGCACGCATATCTCTGTGCTACACAATCTTGTTACATCCTGTGTTACCGGAGTGCATATTTTTTCATGCGGTCCAAATGTGCCCAATTTTATCATGTGCATTGGTAGTTTGGCTCTTAAGCAATAAATTGTGTGAAGTTTAGCTAGGGTCATAATTCCAATGTGTCCACAAAAGGGAGTTTATATATATGCTATAGATGACAGGGAAGAATTATTATTACTAGTGTTTTCCTTTCTTGAAGCATATTGTGTATGGTCCTCTTTGGTTGAGATACAATGTTTGAAATCTAGGGACAGTTTGACCAGGTTCCACCTGAATATTTCATAATTCAGATGTTGTGTATCTATTAAGATACCACATGTTATTCTTTAGGAACATGAAATAAATAATCTGGCATTTAGTTATCTTTTAAAGGTCCATTCTGAGTATTTTGTTGTAATCTCTGCCATAAACTTTTAGATTTTTAGGGCTTCTACTAATCATTATGAGTATTTACGTTGTGGTACAATAGATATTGAATGCATCCAATAATACTCATCTACATTTTTGTATGTAGCTATAAAGTAAAAATGTATCAAATATCAAACATTGGTTATTGCCATTCATCAAAGTTTGCATCCCACTACAACCCAACTCTTAGTCAAAGAAGCCAATATTCTCACTTGCATTCTATTATGTAGGTGACCAGCCAAAATTGTGAAAAGACACATCATCAATCATATAACCACCCCTTTGTGATCTCCTAGGTCATGATCCACTATATTAAGAGGTCAAACACATACAATATCCATATGATGATATGGACCACAAATAGTTTGTATGCATGTTCTTGTTTTAACTTTTGTATTAGGCAGAGTGTTTTTTGTCACCTACATCTTCTGTTCACCACATTATACAATTGTTATTTCTTTTTTTGTGGAAACATTATCTTTATATGTTCCTGGAATTCTATTTCTTTCCCATTGAAGAAAAATAAGAATTGTAGTCTATTTCACATTTCTTAAGATTGATATTATTGTTCCTTCAAAGAATTTTAGTTGTGATAACATGTTTCATTTACAGGCTTTCATAATCTCAGCCTTTAGGTTGAGGAGGAAATCCATCAAGTTCTTTCTCATATGTGGCCAGAGTCAGAGGTCATGGCAGGATCAAGCAACAATGTAGCTTCAACATCAATGAAATATTTTTCCTCTTCAACAAAAAAGGCAAATAGGTCTAAATTTGAAAAGAAATTTGGGGAGTTCTTCATGCACCAGATTTCAAAAAACACATCACTGACATATGGAGAAGGTTTTAGATTGGGTAATGTAGCTTTAGTTCAGTATGGTCTACACCGAACATTGGATCATATTCGTTTGATAGGAAACTTTCCTTTATAAGTTCTGAGGCATCTAAAGATGGTGTAACTTAAAAGGAGATATGAATGGATGTTAAATTGTATTTCTCCCAATTTCTTCAAGAAAAAACCAAGAAAGCTAGTGGATTGCAAGAAAATACTTTTTATCAACCTTCTAAAAGTTGCATTATTCACTCTCACACTAATTTTGATGAGCAACAACAGAATTCTTGGAAAATTCAGGAGATTGAAAAAATTCCTTTTAATGGTAGGGTATCTTCCCCCTATATGAATTTTGATGAGAGGCAACAATATAACTCATTAGGGGACCAAGGTAAATTTTTAATCTAATAGAATCTTTCATCTTACATCCAAGGAGCAGAGTTGTTGGAGAAAAACTGAAGGACAAGGATCTGAACAGAATAATCTTTTAGTAAATGCCAACAAAGGGAATGAAAAGAATGAAAATGACAATATCACAGATTTAGAACTAGTGAAACTGGGTAGTCATGTGAAAATTGTTGAGGGTCAGTCATATCAAGGAAGAAATGAGGTAGGAAAAGACACAATCGTGTCATTTCAGTATCAAGATCCAAACATTAATTCAGGACAGAATGGGTAGATAATATAACAAGAAGGTTTTCACATGGGTAGATTTACTAGGAATCCTAATGTAGATAATCAGGAGAGAAATGTAGAAAAGTATGAGAAAGCAATAGAAAGCAACTGCCAGTTGAATTCTAACAATGTTATTTGGGAGTCTTGTGCCGAAAACGGACGTTTTTGGAACACTTTGGTCTATCAGTAGGGCAATAGTTCAATAGCTTTAAATACATTTCCCAATCTGTGACAATTCTTAGATATATTCAAATGACATAAATATGTCACAATACAGTTAGAATGATTTCACGAGTGTTGGTCAGATAACTAGCAAGGTGAATTCTAATCATAGTGCAAAATCTGGAAGTGATTACACTAAGAAAAGTCCTTGAAGGGAAGATGAGATGCAATCTTAAAGTAATATGAATCATTAGGAGCTAAGTAAAATGATTACTAGTTCAGGTGAAAGTTCTGGAAATGATATGCTAAGAATTCCCCCTAGGCACTTTCTCTAACAGGTAATAGGAATGGATTCAATGAACGAGTGACAGGCAGAAATTGTTAAAAAAGACTCATTTTACTTAGGCCCCAGTGATTGAGTACTAGTTCTCGTGAAATTTATGGAAATGCTATGGTGAGAATGCCTCCTAGGCACATGCTCCAATAAGCAGTAGGAATGGATTTTGTTAGGTCCCTATAATACTAGTGATTACCCCATTACTATCGTAATTATATTCCTTATTAATATTGTTGTGCCCCTATTGTCCCCATATCATTATTACTATGCCCCCATAGAATCCCTCTATTGTTATTTTTGTGCCTTTATATTATTATCGTTAGGTTGGCTGGGTTATATTGTGACTCCTTAGACTCCTATATATAGAAAGGAGGTTTTGTCATTTGAATCATCAAGGAATAATTCATTTGTGTTATGTGAAGGAGGTTGCGCCCTCAAAGAGGCTGAATTCTAAGGCGTTGATCTATATTTTCTATCTTTTTGTGAGCTAGTTTCATAACATTTGGTATTAGAGGCTTTGGATTCTAGGGTTTTGCTGCTCCAAATAGGTCATCATGGAATTTTTGCTATAATTTTTTTTTTTGTGATGTTTCAGAAAAGAAAAAAAACCCATTTGAGACAAAATTGCACTAATCCTTGGATCCAAATTTCAGAGCTTTTCGTGCTATATTCGCTGAGATATGATCTGAGGAAGTTGGTCTTTCTGCAGACTCCTGAATTACATTCTAAACAGGTGACCTGCAGAAAATCATCATAAATTTCTCTCTGAGCATCGGATTGAAATTTCGTTAGAAGGTACAAAAAGAGGATGCATTTTAGTTTCCTATATATATTTTTCAGAGCCAAAGGTCGAAACAGGGACACATGACATGTCGTACAAGTTCGCTCTACTGAATTAGTATATAATCAGGTCACTGTGGAAGATTTGGCATAACTCTTTCTTGGAGAATCCAATTTGGATCAGACTGTTGGCATTAGAAAGAGGATATAGAAGGCTACTACAGGCTGCAATTTCAAAACTAGATGATCCGAAATTGAAGAGATACATCAGAGGAAATATCAAGCTCCTACAAAGTGAAAAAAGGTGTGTAGATTTTTTTAAATTCTTGCTTAAGCTTGGTTTGAAAAATTATTTTGAAGGAATTCAAAGGGCATAGTAGAGAATTATTATTGGTAATTGATGCCCTGAGGAAATAAAATCCAAACACCTAATAAGAAACCTGAAAGCTTTAGAATCACTCGTGAAGAAGAGGAAGAAATGCTACATGATATATCAAAATTACAAGACCAAGTGCAACAAATGTCACTCGCACAAAAGCTAACAGAAGCTAAGATAAATGGTGTGGAAGCTATGATGAATGGCATGGAAGCTAAGATGGACAATTTGAAGATATATTTGAACACAAATATGAAGACGAGCATGGCAGATTTGAAGACATATTTGACAAATTTTCTACAAGAAATACTAAATAATGTTGAAAGGGTAGTAAAGGAAACTCATGATGCGAACAAAAGAAATGTTAAACATGATTTCATAGACTCTAATGCTAGATTGAAGACCCACCATGTTCCAAAAATTGATATGAGGAAGTTTGATGGAAAGGATCTCGCAACATGGACGTGCAAAACACACAAAAGGTACGTATTACAACTTTATATTTGGAACCAAATTAGTTTGTATGGTATCAATGGCTTTGCTCTCGTAAACAAATTATCACTTGGGTAATTTTCATGGAAGAATTGACAGCACATTATGAGGATACAAAAAGAAACACCTTTTTTAGCTAATTGATAAGTCTCAAACAAGAGGGTTCAATAATGGAGCACATTGAAAAGTTCAAAAAATTGAACATAAGGGTAAAAAATATTCTAGAGGAGCATAGGATTGACGTGTTCATAAGGACATTAAAGGATAATATCCAACATGATGTTTGCCTTTGGGAACCTAATTCATTAGAGAAGGCATTTAGGTTAGCAAGAAAAATGGAAAGCAAAATTATGGCAACTTGGAAGCATACCACTCACAACTATAAAGATGGAAGTGTTGTTGCCCCTAGTCTTCCACAAACTATAAGGTTGACAGAACAACAATTGGAGGAAAGTAGAGCAAAAGGGCTTTCTTGCAGTTGTGATAGCAAATACACCAAAGGTCATAAGTTTGCTGAGAAGAAATTATTCTACATAGATTGTGAAGAGGAAGAAGAAAAGGAGCAAGAAAGGTCAAAAGGAGAGGATATACTCTAGGAACACAGTATAAATAAAGAAGAAATGGATCCGACCATATCTTATAATGCATTGGCTAGAATTACCACTGCTCAAACCATCAAGATAGAAAGACAAATCAAGATGAAAAACGTAATAGTGTTGATTGATTTAGGAAGTACCCACAATTTTATTCATTGTAAGGTAGAAAAAGAATTGAATTTCTTCCTATATACAGCATGAGAGTGTCAAGTGATGGTTGCAAATGGAGGAACAATAAATTGCTCTAGAAAGTGCCATAATATCAAGCTATCCATGGGATAATATGTATTGACTAGCCCAAAGGTTTCCATTCCAATGGGAGATGCTGATGTTGTACTAGGAGTCCAATGGCTACAATCCTTGGGTACAATAACTTTTGATTTTCATGAAATTTTCTACGGAAAGAAAGGAAGTTGAATTAAGGGGTTCGCAGGGAAACCAAGAAAGCTAGTCATCTCTAACAGTATGAAAAATCTTCTAAAATGGGAACAAAGAGGTGTAATTGCACAATTATGTTCGCTAGATGTTTCCAAATCGAAATCATCTATTTCTCTAGATCTCCAAAAAGTCTTGGACAATCATTCCAAGGTATTTGAGACTCCTAAAGGAATCCCACCTATTTGTGATCACGATCATGCTATTCATCTAATTCTAGGAGGTGTTCCTCCAAACATCAGGCCATACAAATATCCCTATGCCCAGAAGAGTGAAATTGAACATATGGTTGCAAAAATGCTAAAGGCTGGTATAATTCAAGCTAGTCAAAGTTCTTTATCTGATCCAGTAGTATTGGTGCACAAGAAGGATGGATCATGGTACATGTGTCCGGATTATAGGGAGTTCAACAAGATCACTATTAAAGATAAGTTTCCCATTCCTGTCATTGATGAATTACTGGATGAATTGCATAGATCAATTTACTTCACCAAGTTGGATCTTTGTTCACGATATCATCGAATTAGAATGAAGACTGAAGACATTATGAAAACATCATTTAGAACTCATGATGGTCATTATGAATTTTTGGTCATGCTTGTTGGCCTTACCAATGCACCTTCTACATTTCAAGGTTTGATGAATTCCATTTTCAAACCCTTCCTTAGAAAATTGTGTTAGTATTTTTTGATGATATACTAATCTAAAACAAGTCTTGGAAGGATCATGTTGAACATGTTGACAAGGTGCTACAACTATTGGAGGAGAAACAATTATATGCAAAGAGATCCAAATGTTTCTTTGGAGTACAAGAGGTGGAATATCTGGGTCATATTGTATCTCATGAAGGAGTTAAGGTAGACCCTAGCAAAATTAAGGCCATTAAGGAATGTAAAATCCCCACATCCATAAAGCATCTGCGAGGATTTCTCGGGTTGACAGGGTATTATCACAAGTTTGTTAAGAATTATGGGAGAATAGCAACACCTATAATAGCATTATTGAAGAAAGATTCATTTTTATGGACTCCAGAAGCAACAAAGGCCTTCGAACATCTTAAAGAGGAAATGTGCCAAGCACTAGTCTTAGCTACACCGGACTTCAAAAAAACCTTTATTGTGGAATGTGATGCTTCAGGAAATGGAATTGGTGTTGTTTTAATGCAAGATGAAAGACCCATTACTTTTTAAAGTCGTCCAATCAACAGAAAGTTTTTACACAAAGCTATTTGTGAGAAGGAAATGTTGGCAATACTACATGCACTTAAGAAATGGCGACCCTACCTAATGGGAAGACACTTCAAGGTAAAAACAGATCATGATAGCCTTAAATACTTTTTGGAAAAAAGATTATCCTCTGAAGAGCAACAAAAGTGGGTCACAAAGATGTTGGGTTATGACTTTGAAATCATCTACAAAAAAGGGAAGCAAAATGTGGTG